>KL259211.1:7193-32660 GCA_000699545.1 Podiceps cristatus
CGCATGTTCACAGCACAAAATAACAGACTGGGTGCGTAGAGGGCCAGGACTGCAGCTCCACACCACCAAACCCCGGTGCAGTATTTGGTCGGGAATCCCTGTGCAGACAGGACCCTCAGGATCATGCCCCAGGCACCCCGGCCTTGTGGCAATGCCACGTTTCTGTCCCGGGACACTTGTCTGCGGTGGGGTGAACGCTACGGGGACGGCTGCCCATGCCCCGTGCCCTTGCATGCCACCCTCCTGCTCTCCTGCCCGTGGGGCTGTGGGCAAACGGCAATATGCTTTTATAATTAGCTTCCTTCTGCCTGATTTCTTCAGAGATGTCACACTTCGCTGGCTGAGGCCCACCGGGGAGTGGTGGCAGAGGGAACGAATGAAGAAAGGCGGCAGGAGGGGCTGGCTGGGAATGGTTTTATTTGTTGCAGACATGGAAAGGAGATGGAGCAGTGACAGAGGGACATCAGCTGCAGCCCTAGGAGAACCTACAGCAAGAGGCTCCTGCGGTGAGCTGTCACACCAAAATGACAGATGCTGCCTGGTTTAAGGCAAACAGCCCCTAACTGTGGGGCAGCAGGAGACCGTTTCACCTGCAGGACATGGGGACCATGTTGGCCATGCACCACCCTCCCCACGGTTCCCAGGGGCTCCCCGGCTTCCCGCTCCCCTCCGGAAGACGAGGCAATGGGAGTGATCGCTCTGCTCTGCCTCTCCTCCCGCTGCCTTATGTCAACAGATGCAGCTTAGGGTCTGCAGAAAAATATCTCAGATACCACGTGGAAAGAGGAAAACAACACAGAAGTGTGCTGTGGTGACAGAGAAGCTGCTGTTTGCAAGATGGTCCTTGCTCAAGTGCAAAATGTCTCTGGGACGTTTCCCCTATACATCCCGTAAATGGCTTCTATAAAAATATGTCTGAAGAGTGATGTGCCTAATGGAATGTTAATTACACAACAATCCACTTGAAATTACTTTGATTACTGGTCTTATTTGTAAACTACTGAGAGGAATAACATAAAAGTAATTAAAATGACCTTGTTAATTGGGCAGGGATGCCCAGACTGATTCAAGCCATGGAAATTACTGCTCTGGTCACAATCCTACACTTGATTCGATCCTGCCCAATGGTGTAAACAGAGCTGAAATGTGGAATAAGAAGTGTTTTCCCTTAACTTCCAATCTTCATCGGAGTATCAGTGACGAGCTGGCACTAACAAAACAGGCACCGCGTGGCACAGCCCTGCGCACGGATCCTCTGCACTTACTAACGGTGACAGGTACAGCAATCCAGCCTCCGGCTCCAGCTCTGCTTTTCTGCTTCTGCCCTGAGGTGGTTTAACCTATCGTTTGAGTAACGGTCTCGAAAAGATAACGAATAGCAGAACAGCAGCAAGGCAACTGCTGAATTTGCAGTTATATGCCTGAACCAAGACAGGCAGCTTAGAGCCATGAAGTGGAAAACTTCTCAGGGTTTGCCCAAGTCATAACTGAACTGAAGGCTTGGAAGGAGATGGGAGTAAAGGAGAATGAGAAGAAAGAGCAGATATTTTCCTAAGATTAATAAGCGATTACTCAGTTTGGTTTAAACACCTACTCATTCAACTGTTAAGGGACAAGGTACCTTTAGAGAAGAGGATGCCAGCTCAATTGATGACTCTTCAAGGCCAAGATCTCGCCTTCTTTCAGCTCGAACTTCTGCATAACTGAAAAAAAGGATAAAATAAGTTTTAAATCCAGTTTTTCAGTCTGGATATTGTTTACTATACAGCAACTACCCTACCATATAGGTCATGTTGAGTTTTCATGTTGAGTCACAAGCTTTACACAGCACACACACACACTGTCTCATATACAAGGTGCTTACAGGAACATCACCATCCAGCCTTGCAATCTGTGAGTATCTGCACATGCTGAACATCCACAGATTAGAAACAACAGGGCAGCATCCCAGTCCCACTGCAACCAGGAGTGCAGAGCCTATATGATTACTTGAACTAATCATTCCAAGCTGTCCTGGTTTCAGCCAGGATGGAGCTAGTTTTGTCCTCAGCAGCTCCTGTGTTTTGGATTTAGTATGTGAAGAATGATGACAGCACGCTGCTGTTGTGGGTTGCTGCTGAACAATCAAGGACATTTTGCAGTTTCCCAAGTTTTGCTGATGTGCAGGTGCAAACACTTGGGAGGGCACAGCCAGAATAATTGATCTAAACTGGCCAAAGAGAGTGTTCTGTACCATAGACGGCATGGCCGGTGTAAGGGAGGGTCAGCCATTGCCCCCCTTCTTCTGGTTCCTTGTTTGGTTCGTTTTCTGTTCATGTTCCCTTCTTGTTACTTTTATTTTCATTTGTTTTCATTTGGGCCTGTTTGTTCGTCTGTCTGTTCCCTCGCGCTCTCTCTGGAACTTGCTGTTCTGGGATGGCTGTGGGGGAATATCCCTGCTCCCTGGCTGCTGCTCGGGACGGGCTGATCGGTTGTCAGGTGGTGAGAAATTGTGCATCGTTCATTTTATAGATTCTATTATCCTTATACATTATTATTATAATTAATATACGTTTTTCTTTTCCTTTGCTGTCACAGTAAAGTGTTTTTATCTCAACCCACAAGCTCACTCTCTCTCTCCCTGATTCTCCTCCTCACCCCACCAGGGAGGGGGCGGGTGGGCATGGTCTGGTTACCATTCGGAGTTAAACCATGCAACAAGCATAAACGTAGTCATTCCTTCGCAAATTTTGGCCCTGGATACCTTCAAGCAAAACTAATCTAAACACAAAGTGCACTTGGTTATTGAAGACAAAATGGGTGGTTTTGTCTTCAGTACAATTTTCCTAATAAAGGAGATTCCCATTTTCCATAATCAGGCAGAAAAATGATCCTACAGCTTCCGTGCAGGTAAACTGCCACAGCAAATGTACATTCATTTTCTAACCTGCTGATGATTAAGAATCAAATTTGTGCATGTTGTATGGTAGCTCAGTGTGACCTAAGCCAGTGCCTTGGGGAAGAGGAGGAGGTCAGATCCCCTCTTTCCGAGGGTGCCCACAGAGTGCTCCGTCAGAGTTAACATCCCTCACTCGGTGGAAGCTCTGAACACAAACCGAGGGCTGCCCAGGTGAAATGCGAGGTGCAGGAATCCCCAGGAATGTGCCTCTAAAAGTGTATATTTGCTTTCCTTACTATTTTTTCTCTTATATAATAAAATATTTACAGTAAACAATGCCACATGATTCACCATTGGGATAAATTGGAGAGGGTGTTTTAAAGACTGAGTGCTGGTGGATCATGAGCACTGAAAGGTGACAGAATTCAGGGTAATGAAATAATAATGGGCCATAACCTCTGCAGGAGGCAAGAAAGACTTAGAAGCAACACGACTCAGGAGCAATCCCTCCATCTAACATTTGCTGACAACACGACATGTACTTTCTATCAGCACACACAGCTCTAGTCACGTACACCTGTTTAGCGGTGTAAGGTTTTCCCAGTCTGTGTTTCAGAATATCCCAGTTTACTAGTGCTTGTTCTTCCAGATGTTTGACAAAAAAAGGGGACCAGAAAAAAATTCATAAACTGATTCCCAACAGTAAAGAAAGACGCAGTGAGCAATATATTTACTCAAGTTAATAGAGCAAAACAGTATGTCACTATTTTTCAAGCCCTTCAAGTAAATACATTCTCAGTCTTAACACAATCTTTTCTGAGACGACAGTGGTAATCGAGCAGATTCCCCTCCAGAAGGCGCGTATCAGAGAGCATCCCACGCGCGCACACTTCCAGCATGGGTTTGCCACCAAGCACAAGCAGCTTCCCACTAGAGGGGGATCCTGGGCTGAATTTCAGGTGAGGAACAAGGCTAGCAGGACAGCACCTAACTTCTAGTCGTAAATATTTAAAGGTCTCCTCAAAAAGGCTTTGTAGGAGATGTATGAACCCATTCACGTCCATAAAGTCGTCTGATTCTTAACAGCTTTAATTCTTCCTGTGGCCATGTCATCGCTAGGGATAAAAGGGGAATGTAACACACTGATAGACTTGGCCAACAGTGGCTTCCAAACTTTCAGCCCAGTTGCCAGAAAAAGAAAGAAAAAAAAAAAGAGTAATGAAAACACATAATAGTTTCATTAAATTACGACTTAGTGTGTCAATAGCACAGCAAATATTTGGCTAGCACAAAACAGAACTAGAAAAAATAATGGATGAGCACATGGGACATTCACTGCGAAGTGCCTGGTGCTTACTCCTACCTAACTACCAGGTGTGTGCAAACGATGAACTCGGGTTTGGAATTCCACTGGTGGTAGGTGATGTAGTAGTGTGTCTGCAGCCATATCCACTGTTGGCCTTTGGTCAGGAACCGATAGTAACAGGACTTTCCTTTTCCAAACTGCATCACTGTTAAACAAAAAGGAAAGCAATTTATAGCAAACAGAAAATTCATGGTGCAAAGGCGATTAGTAAAACCACCTCAGTCCCACACCCCCCGTGCAGTCTGCTACTGCACTAAAAGGGTCTTGCAGCTTTATAAACACAACAGATGATACATGACCACGTACTGAGCTTTTATTTGGGTTCTTCTCTGCTACTGATTTTCAAGAATGTACTTTGCTATTTTGAGATTGTTCTTATAACTAATAATTGGCATAACTATATAAATAGCTATACTCTTATAACTTATTAATGGACTCCTCTGAAATAAGCATAAATAACATTAAGTAGACAAAGCATTGGCCTTTCACAAGTACATGCGAATGCTTTTCAAGGACTGGGGGCTTGAAGTTAGGATCCTAATAGTGGCACAAAACAATAAGATAGTGGAGTTTTAGCAGTTTAACTGAGAGTTTTCTTCCAAGAGATGACCTAAATACACCAGACCTGCTACGTACTATGAGAATATGTCCAGAAAAATCTCAAGTGGTGTAATACAACTGGAACATAATGAGAGGAACTACATTAAATAACCACATTAATTGTTCCCGGACTGCTGGGAGTACAAAATGAAACATACTCACTTCAAATACCCATAATTAATGCAAAGTAAAATACAAATGTGGTTTAAGCAAACCCATTTCACTTCACAGTAGGCAAGATGCCTGCCCAGAGTGGTCAACCTGACAAACAACAACCTATCAAGCTACAGTAACCCAAGTATTTTTGCTCACTTGCACACCTCTGCTTGGCTAAGTATCAGGAGTAACTTCTTTAGTGATCCCATTAACAGTGACGGGCTTTAGATCCAGCACCTAGCAAAGGTCTTCTGGCCAGCAGGCTGTGCTGGGGATCACTCAACTCCTAGTCCCGGCAGAGATTTCCTGCAGCAACTTCTCTAAGTCACTTTGCCAGCACCTTATTTTGTCCCCTACACAGTAAGATTAAAAGATACTTTGCCTCAGGTGTCTTGTGCAAATACTCTTTCAATATGTAACAGGAGATCCGTTGCTAGTAGAGATGTAGAACACAAATCACTGAAGAGATTCTCTGCTGAACAATCTGACCCCACTCTCAGTATAGTTAGCATCTACGTCAAACTGCACGCACGTATTACCCAAAGGACATGTCTGGTTAAGTAGCTCACTTCTGTCTGAATGGTCTTTTAAGCAAACAGCACTAAAAAGTTCCATACTTGAGAGCAATTAAAATATTCCTCTAATATTCTCATCTACACACTTGCTGCACTTACAACTTGTGTCTAGCCCCTTTCACAGCTTCCTCCGTGCGCTCAGCAGGGCAACCCGCTTCCCCGCTGCCTGTTTTGTACCAGCGCTTTGCCTGGACAGGGCAGAAAAGCTGTCAGGAAAGTGGAGTGGGGAAACCTGACATTCAGAGAAGTCATTTTCTTCATTCTCTACTAGGTCCTTTAGCATCTTATACATTTAAGTGGTAGAGGGTACGTGGTAGAGATGGGGTTGGTTTGCAACTCGGAGATGAAGCAGCTTGTCTAGCTCCAGCGTGCCGAGGGGCTGTGGAGTTACTCGGTGTCCCTGCATGGTGCTGCTCTGCCTCGCAGAGCGATTACAGCATCCCACCTCCTCCACCCTCTGGGGTGTCCTTCTTTCCTTCTGACAAAACACTCTCCTTTCAAACAGAGCGAGCAGAGAGACGAACAGATACAGAGTTTACCCAACAGGAAACCTCTAAGTAATAGTTCTTGGCAAAATATCTGGTTACCTAGATGCATTTTACAGGTGCGTAGTTACTTTTCATTACACTGCTTGGCAATGCAAACCAGATGGAGGTCAGACCTAATTCTGGCTCAATATCTCAATCTGAAGTGCATGTAATAAAATGGAAAAATACAGTCTCAGGGATAAAACATCTCACATGCCCATCTGGTAGGAAAAGCGCAGTAGACCATGTCTGCTGCCACCTTTTGCCCTTCCTGAGATCAGCTCCAGCCTTCAGCAGGATGCACGGCCGCAGTACTCGGGATAAGTGCTCCTGCTGACCTGCTCCTCCTGGGCTCTTGCAGGTCACGGTATTTCACCTTGCACAAAGATGACATGGACATTCTCTGGTGTTCACACATCAGCCTATGCTGGACTTTTCTGCTTTACTTTCAGATCAATCAAAAATGAGCCATCTTCACCCACAGAGAATCTGTATTTGGTACTTTCATATTCAAAAAAAGAGTCTGAATCTCCAGAAGCATTTTACTGATAATAAGTGAGGTTCACAACATCTAATTGCACAGGCAGGTGATCCAAACGCTGCTTTCAAAAGGCATTTTGGTGAGCTGAGCCTCCTGGCTGACTCTGGAGTCCAGGGGACCAGCAAGACCCCACGAACTGTGACAATCAACAAAACCCCCTCACAAACTGCTCTCACCTCCCATCTATTAATCTCATTTCACCCTCAGACAACCTGTGCTCAAACAGGGTATCTGCCAATTTGGGAAACCTGCACAGAGAGTTCCTGATCTGACTGAATTCTGCAGAGGCTGAGCCTCCCAGGTAAGCATCAGCTATGACAGTCCGTCATGGGAAGAGAGAACTCCCTCGTGCCCCAGATAAAGATGTTTTTTGCGGCGACAGTAAAAGATTTTGCACAAGTGACAAACGAGATCAAAGACAGGCATGCTGCAGAGGGAGAGGAACTTACAGTGTTCATGGCACCTAGCAAGAAGCTCCAGGTCATCTGCGTGGTAGTAATCATACCCTGACGTTCCCAGAACCTCAAAGGGTAAATATCCTATAATAGGTGGAGCCCTAGAAGGGAAGCAAAGGGCAGGGAGTGAGCACAAAACCTGATACTTGGACATCCTGGCAGATACGCTGCAATACTAATGACCAAAACCATCTTGTATGTTCGCTTGGCCTGGAAATCAGGAGTGGATTTTCATATATGGATTGATGTATTTTCATATATACCAAGAAAAAAAAAAACCCACAAACACAAAAACCCAACAGTGAGGGAGAGGTAAAAACTGAGAAAATGAAAAGGTGTGTGTTTACTGCTTCATAGCCTATTCATTATGTGGGTGTAGAGAAAGGCATGTACGTACGCAAGTGACTCAATTCATTAAGCACGCTTGTGAGACACACAGCTTGAGAAATGCTATGGCTGTTCGTGTGCATAATAACTTGGAGCTCGAGTAAAATTATCCACTAGGTTGGATGTAAATGTCATCTGGGTAGTAACTGTAGAAGAAAGAGCAAGTGGGAAGCTGCAATGTGTGTCAGGACCAGCTCGGTAAAAGTAATTGTTCCCATGGAAAAGCTTGGGAAATCATAACCAGCAAAAAACGTTTCTATGCTGGTAGTAAAGATAAGAATAGGCACAGGGCTGATTTTAAGGACTGTTAGTTCTATGGCGGGTAGAGAACGAATCAAGGAAGTTTTTAGATGGGCACATTGCAATGACTTACCTGACTATTCTGCTGTCAATGCCAGGTTTTCTATTTTCTAAGCAAAATATGAGATTTTTTTATTTTAAGCAGGTGTCCTAACAACACCGAGCTTACACACAGCCTTCACTGGAGCCTTCTAGCTTATGATTATGAAACAACACTGAAGTGTGACGAGAAAACCACTATTTTTGCCTCTACTCCCTATATCGTTGTGCCACCTTCTGTCCCGTAGTGCTCCAGTACACTTCTGCTTGCACCCGTCCAAGCTCTGCAAGTACTTGGTGAGGCAGGACTTGTGCTAACTTGGCTCCACCTATTTGTTTTGGCTGCTGGATGTGCTGGTAGCATGAGGCTCACCTGCCAAGTTCAGCGTGTTCCTCAGAAGTAAGGTGGCGGTGTGTTAGCAAAACGGTTAACGATTCAAAACCAGGGCAGTCCGAAGGCCTCACTGCCTATCAAACGTGTCTCTCCCGCTGCCCTTCTCTTGGTGGCCTTCTTAAGGAAGGTGAATGCCAGAAAGAGGCCAAGAATATGAGCAAGAAAAATTACTTCAGTGTAAGTACATTTGGGTTTGGATGGACCAATCCTGAGTTTTCTGGATATTCACGTGGGCAGTTCTCCTGTCGTGGCTGAGCAACCCAGCTCCACATTTTACTCTGGAGAGACATGCTGGGTATAGATAATTCCACTGAAGAGAGCACAGGCAGGTCTATAACCTCTCTCTTCCCCACAACTGCGGGCAGTCCGGCACCAAATGGGAAACAGGGGAGAAGGAGCACAGCGAGGATTTATCAGCCCCAGGAGGATCAAGGTCTCAACAGCAGCTCCCGAGTCCCAGCACAAGGGGCTGGCTGGAAGGGCCAGTCCTCCACACCCTCCGACGGCCAATCTCTTGAAACACAGTGGTCTCTGCCACAATACAGCTTTATTTATTCAAATAACTTTTCATAGAGCACTGTGTTCCTTCTCCTCATGTGACCCAGATTTCTGTTAATGATGATAATATGCATATTTATTAAAGCGCCCTTCCTTGCTGTCTCTTTGGCAGAACGCGACAGTGTCTCTCCTGTCTTTAATGACATGCTTATATTCAAGACAATAATGCCTTTCAGATGCCCATCAGGCAAACATTTAAGCTGATCAGGAAAGTAGTGTGCTTTCCTGACTTTCGCCAGAATTCTTTAAATGAGAAAGCAACCACAAAATGCTCCTCAACTGTCATTTGACAAGGAGCTGCCTTGCTTGTGGAACAACTTAAAAGTGTCTTGACAGCTTAAGTTCCAGCCTTGAGGCCTGGAACTGGCTGTGCAAATGGACATGCACAGTATGCAGAGCCTTTCAAGTACAGTCTTTTAATAAATGAAGGGAAAATAAGGAGAGGAGCACAGTACAGGAGAGAAATAGATCATTATCAAAGCTGTCAGATTTTCTTCCTCTACATGTATTTACATGTAGGCCTAGAATACAGATGATTCCTAGTTTTCGAATGTTTATCAGATCTACGGAGTGCTTTCCACATTATCTATCTTTGCTCCTAGTTCTGTTGTCGTCGTGATAGCAAAGGTCCTGATTCCAACTCATGCTGGGTACCCTCTGCCCCTACTGATGGCCCACCTCGTCAGGTGGCGTGAGTCGATGCAAATAAGCAAAAACCAGCAAAATACTCAACAACGTTTCGCGGTGTCCTGCGGACCGTACTGGAGAGAGGTTTGAACTGGTGATTAAATGAGAGAACCCACACGATCCCCCGCTCACTCTGGGGTCTGGGCTCACCGCTCCCATCCAGGGCTGTCACAAACTCTGTCTGCCTCAGCATCTGCATCAGCTTAATTTACTCTCAGTAACAACGGTTCCCTCACTGAGGAGATCAGTGGGACCAGGGTGGCTGCAAGCACCCGGTGCAGAGAAATTCCCCTCTGAGTCATAACCCAGATTCATCAAAAGACTCTTTGATAGGTTCCAAAGCAGCTCCTGCTCGCCTTATTCACAGGAGCTGCTGGGACACAGTCTTTGGAAAACCAGCTCACTTCATCAGACAGTGAAATAAGGGGCTTAAGGCTCTTTTACGAATCTTAACTTTAATCATCTGATTCTGAAAATGTGCATTATTGGACAGGCCAATTAAAGTCTAACAAAGTCACTCCAGCAAGATCTTGACATGAATAATAAGCCGACCGTCCCAAACTACACAGCATTAACCATAGGGCTATCACAGGGTCAGTTCCTCCGTGCTTCAAGGTATGATGTGTGAGGTACAGATCTTGTTTACTATACAAATGCAAGTAATTATTCATTTATATTTGCTCTCTCTCTTTCTTGCTCTAAATGTGCAGATGAGACTTAGGTTTTTTTCCTCCCAAATATTTTTTCCCTAGAGCCTTATTTACTAGTTTTCTGTTTCTAGTAATGACTACCTTTGCACAGCTTGCAAAGGGAGGGATAATGGAAAAGGTAGGATTTTGCAATGTGCTTATGCATACATGTCAAACAGAGAAGTGAAAGAGTGAACAAAAACCTCCAGCTTCTTTTGAAGAAAATGAATCCTATATCAATCAGCTTAATAAAGTGGTTCCAGTCTGTTTCATTCACCAAGCTGAATCCTAGCCCACCGTACGGCATTGTCAAAAACAAATCTGCAATTAAATCATCTAACCCACTGCTTTTTCTTTCATTTTTATAAATTCCATCATTCCTCAAGGTGAAAATCAAAATTTTATCGATGCAGCAAAAGATTTAGAAGGATTTCTGGAAGCTGTAGGTGGAAAAATTTGAGCTAAACCAATACAGGGAACAGGACCCACACTGCTCAGTTTTAATGACTTAATATCTTGGTGAAGTTAGACATTTTTTCTAGATATTTTCCCACCATTTTAGATGGTTTCTTACCTGCCTACAATACGAAAGAAAGCAAAGTATTTAAGGGTGCCTAATAAGTAAGTTCAGAGTAATATTACTTATTCAGTTACATTTAATTAGAGCTATTCTACTTGGAATCTCAGGCAATAGCTACACAAAATTTTCTGGTTTTAAAATACTGTTTGTTTATTCTTCAGTGACTAACCCCAAATCTCTTACCTGTGGTCCAAGAATAAAAACTTCCATTCCAAACTATGCCTCGATGTAAATTCTTCACATGGCTCTTCAACATTGCACAGCTCCTGCAAAACAGTTGGCACATTCAAACATTTCATTCTATGAAATGCCAAAAGGAGCCCTCTAGCAAGACCAAGGATGCACCTTCTTGTTCTAACAAACCCTAGCAAACTAGAGGGCTTTTAAAGCGCTTCACTTATTTTCCTCTAAGGAATGGATAAGCCATGTTTTATAGATGCATAAACTGATGAAAAGTGGCTGAATAATCTACCCTGGGCTGAATTTCAGAGCTAGGATAAATAGTCCAAGGCCCTCATCTTGCAGTCTGTGGGCAAAATTCCCCAGCTTTTTGTGAATATCGGTATCTGAAGATGGATGACAGCACGAGGTCCAGCCCCAAACCGAGCTGGCTAGTGGCCTTGTGAGCAAGAAGCACCTACAGTCGTTACCCCGTCATCACTGCACCACAGCACACTGACAGACCAGCAGAAAGAGCCCATGAAACACGGTGTTCACGGTGTTTCGAGATGCGGGTGGCCTTCTTACACAAAGGAGTGGTGGGATGTATTTCTTTAAAGGCTGCAATTTTTCAAGCAGTTTAGCTGGTCACCTTGTATCGGTGCCGACTGCTCTGAGACGCCCCATCGCAGCACCGCCTCTTCTGCAAAGCAACTCCCGCTTTACATCTCGTCATTCCAAAATACGCACTTATGCTGTCTCCCACTCACAAACACAGCGGTGTCCTCTCTCCTTTACCAACCCTCTGCACAAAGAATCTGCGCTGCTGAAGATGCCCGTGGAGAGGCTGCTGCAGCACGGCTCCCCTGGCAGCAGCCGAGCACACAGCTCGTGGTACCAGCAGCGGCTCCGCCACTGAGCACCGGCCGATCCCCGCGCGAGAGGGAAGATGCAGTCGCAGAGCTCTCACCTTTAAGAACTGCGGTGTGACAAGACGAACAGTTGCTACGAGGCAAATCTGCTCCTCCGTGGCTGACCTGAAAGCTCGTGCAATAGCTGACTCAAAGCCATTACAGGAGGGTGTAGGCACTAGACACAACCAGACAATTTATTTAAGAAGAAGAGGAAGGAGGGCTTTCTTTTCATGTTAAGACAGGTACAATGACTGACGAAACCCAAGCAACAAACTCCTCCTACCCACAAGGTGATGCCACACTGATACACGCTGATGTTATTTAAAGCATGACCCTTTAGGCTCCGAGTTACACAGTTGTAACCACCTACCCCTGCCTTGCAGGGAAGCTTCTTAAGACATCTGTGAGCAGCCCACAGTGTGCAGCTACAGTCTCCTTGTTAGCCTTTCTCCAGCTCAACCCTGAATTTGCAAGATTCAAGGTTTTACAGGTTTCTCAAACTCTTTCATCTTTAAAAAGTGTCATTTGATTGCCACAAGTGAAACAAAATAGCGTATTTTACTGGTTATTTGAATAAGTAAGCTGCTTTGCAATTGGCAGTGGGTCAAATGGAGGTAGGATCAGTCTGGTATCGTTTCTTTAAGCACAGCATGCAGAAGCACTCTTCTGACCAGCAGCCTCCCCACCACTTTTATATGAAAAATCTCCAACATATCCACAGCTCATTCCATCCCTGCCGATTACAGGGCATTTTCAGATAAAACAAGGCCTTTAGGATGCTACAGATTGACATACAATTTAAAGGAGAGGTGTAGAGAGGTAAAGGTAGGCTGGAGCAGTAACTTACCATGAGTAAAGTATTTAAAATCCACTACAAATTTCACATATTCATACATCAGGGGTTCATTTGGATCTAAGCTGCCTCTTGCTAAATGGCAGCAAAACTCTATTTGTTTTTCTGCTGAAATGAGAGAAAGAGAGGGAGACGTACACAATGTTACTAGAAGTCTGCACTTTAGCACACGCCATATATCAAATATATATCCAGGTGTTTATACCAACCCTGCTGCTGGGGTGTCTGGGCATACCATGCTGGGATGCTCTTCATACCCATAAGTAAATATATAACTACAAGCAGCAATGATCAGCCTGTTCTGCTTAAGGAAATGTGTTCTCACCCTTTCTCCCATGGCTTTACAGCCAGCCCGCTACGCTGGGCATGAAGCCCTGGCAATATCGGTCAGCGGTATTCTCCCCGACTTCATGCATGCACAATTTCATGCAAAGCTGTTAAGCGGCATTGCAGCACTCTGCTCTGGCACTGCTCGGCGGGACCCAGATCCAAAGGGCACTGAAATCACCCTAAGCCTTTCCATTAATGGTGGAGGGCACCGTGCCAAGCTCTTACTCAGTTTTCTGCCCAAAGTCTGAACTCCATGGATTAGACCATGCGGACTTCAGCCAGAGGGAAACCAGTGCCAGGGCAGAGCCCAGCAGAAGGGCTGCCCAGTTGCCACTGGTGCTTACGGGGCAGCAGAGAGGGGAGGCTAGCGCTGCCCAGCCACGGCAAACCCACCGGGATGGGGGCTCCCAACACAGGCTTGGTGAAACGTGGCTGTTAGGAAGACGCTGCTGCCCGCCCTGGTGCTGGGGATGTTCTCTGGGGGAAAGGGACATCCTGAGGGTGGAACAGCAGCAGAGATACAGATGGACTGTTCAGATAGGAAGGCTGTTGTTTACATTACATGTAGAGTTTCTCAGGTGTCCTGAGACATGCAAGTGTCCTAAGGAACGAAGACTCTGCCAAAACCCTTGGGGATTTCTCCTGCCCTTTTCCTTCCCCCAAGCCCCTCACTCCTTTCACAGGCTCAGTCCAGCATCCCACCCTGGGAAAAATATCTAAAGAGGGCAACTTCACTGTCCTATGATGCAAAGCAGACAGTGAAATAGTGTCCGAATCAAAGACCAAGTACTGGGAGCATGTAGGAACAGATGATGATCTGCTGCATTAAAAACCAGAAATATTAACCATGGAAAAACAGAAGTGGCAGGCAGGAGAATTAAATAGCTGGAGAGCCCTTTTCAGGCTCCCCCGGGAGCTGTTGGCCTTCGGCAAAGTTCTCTGACCGGCAGACAAGAGCAGAGCTTACCGTTTAGAAAATCAGCTGCAACAGGATCTGTCATGAGCGCGTGTGGAGAAAGGAGCTTGTACACCTCGCTCTGCTCCCGCTCAGGCAGAAAGTTTAATATATTTTGGTCCACCAAATCTGACTGATACAAAAGAATGCTTTGTCATGTTCAGCAGTACAGCCTGACAAAACCACAGGCCTTTTCATCCCGCAGCGGAGCACAGATGCTGCCAGTCTAGCACGGATGCTTCATACAAGGAAGCCCAGTCAATCTGCAGATTGCAGATCTAGGGCAGAATATAACCCTTAGGTTATTTTACCCTGAGGTTGCCATCTATTTGCAAACCGCTGAACAGATCCCAGAGCTTGCCCATCAGTTCAGCCACATGCAGGCTGGAGAAGAAACCCTGGTACTACAGGAATACAACAGGATGCAAAATATCATGTCAAAATTAAAATTTAAAACATTTCCCTTTGGAAGCCTGAGACAGAAGTGGGAGAGCTCCTCCTCACATCCTCCGTTTGTCTTCTAGGCTGAACATCTGGCAAAATCAGCTCGACCTGCAAGTGTTTCTGTGCTGATAAACCCACACATCCTGACCAAAGGGGTTCTACCAAAATGTCAGGATGTGTTTGTTTCTTTGCACACCAGGACATTCAGACAGGTTAACTGTGTGCTCAAATTCGACCTCACATAGCAACACTGGTGCCTCATGCTTGGCATCAGATAAAAATAAAAAATGTTTCTGAGGGGCCAGCAGAAACTCCTGTACCCAACTGCTAATTGATATCTAGAAATTCTCCTGGAAAACTCTGAGGCCACATATTTGTTACTTAAGACCATGGGTTCAAAGTAGGAAAAAAAATGAGATTAGAAGAGCATACATTCAGTTCTGAAATCATCTTTAAAGTATGTGAGAAGAGCTAGAGCACATACAGGTTTCACAAGTGTAAGATTTTTCATATACCTGGTGGGATAAGCACCACCCAGACCCTCCTTCAGACATGCTGCCATAGGCTTTTTTGCATGGGTTTTTTTTAGTTAACTCACAGACCCTGACAGAGAATCTGTTATTCACAGGCGCTTGAGAAACTCCCAAAGAGTTTATTCGTTTATCCCCCACCCACAGGCAGTTGCCTCTTTGGTTGGACAAAACCAAGCACCAGCCATGCAGTGCCAGGCTGCATTAAGGCAGGAGAATGATTCTTCAACATATTGCATTGTCAGAACTTACCGGTAAGTGTCCAAGCAGAGAAGAGACACTATCAGATACATAAATAATAATCCCATCAGTGGTAAGAGCAATGAGAAAGCCATCTAGTGCCTAATGATAAAGGCAAGCAAAAAATAAAAAAAATAAAAATAATTATGCAAGAGAACAACTTAAAATATAATAAGCTAATTTATTCTTTGATGATGCTTCTAACAGCCTAAAACTAACATAAATCAATTATAGAAATGATAGCTCAATGCAGAAAAATAAAAATTACACATGTTTAATTCATCATTTTTCTTATATTCTTATTTGCTCATTACTATTAAATTGAATTGTATTTTCCACCCAGTGAGTATTTATTTAACATGAAGCAAGGCAGTGGTGGTTAAAATTTCTACACCCACACAAACCTGGTGACTTCAGTGTTTTGAGTTACACAACAGCTAACCAATTTGGTGCGTAAGGAGATGTTAGATATCATCACGGCAAACCCAGCATTGTGGATGGATGGATGGATGGATGGATGGATGGATGGATGGATGGATAAGCAGAGACAGAAACAATGTTGTACTTTTAGCAAGTTATGGACAATATGGACAAGATCTAAACCCTTATTTATTTTGCTGAAAGCACTCATTTGTTAGGCTAGTGACACAATAATTTTAAATTTTGTTTTGTTTCCCCTTCCCTATTCACAATGGCTTCTGTCCTGGAGTCAAAGTTATCTGTCCCTTCTAAGTCACTGCATGTGCTTTCCTCTGTCGGTGTTCTCCCTGTTCTTCACAACATCTTCTTGTACCATTGACCCAGTGTCTGTCCCTATTTTTCTCTAATGCTTACCAGGGTCTGGGAGGTTTAATCTCTGATCAGCACTGTGCACAAAACCAACTCTTCTAATGACACTGTTAGGCTGCTCTGCAGCTTAGCTACAGGGAGCCAAAGATGCAGCGTTCACCGTCTTCGCTGCCAGCCAGTTATTCCCCACCTCACTGTCATACTCTGCCTTTGCTGAAAACAAGCCCTCTCTGGAAAGAAAACACTGATTTTAAGTAAACCAGTCAATGGTCTGACATAGCCCAGCAAGCCAGCAGTTATTAAAGGGCTCTGTCTCCCCCACCACTTCTAAGGGGGGAATTTGTTTTGATTCAGCTGGAACAAACTAGTTTGTTTGGTGAGAGAAATTCCCAGAAAGAATGAACAGACTTTTCCAGGGAGGTGAGTCACGACATCCTGATGAAAAGGAATAACTAAGACACTGCAGCACCTCCCAGCTCAGCCCAGCATACACCCTTATTTTGGCGGGGCAAAGAGCAACAGCTGCCCACGCAGGGCAGGAGATGTCCTCGCCAGAGGAGCACGCAGCGCAGACCCAAAGCTGCGTCCTTCAGAAGGGAAAAATGCAGGCTCATGAGGTGTTTCTAGATCAGCTAAGCAGCAAGTATCAGAGCTGCTGTCCTGAAGGCACTTAGAGGCAACCCAAGCAAAAGGTCCAGCATTCACATCACGCGTACAGCACCGCACAGCTCGCAGCGCCGACGGCAGCAAAGTAATGCTGCCTGGCTGATGGGATGTGGGAAGGGGAGAGCTGCTCTGCGTTTTTCAGGTCCTATCAAGCTTTGCTGAAACTGCTAGCTCTAGCAGCTCTCTGAGAAGGGCAGTTTTTTTCCTCTCTCACCAGGCCAAATCTGGGCCAAACTGGTCTTCATTCCTAAATGAAAAGCTCTTTTATCTTCAAGGGGAAGCAACCATATTTTTAATTCTGTGTCTGCAAAGCATTTTGCACAACATTGGTCTCTGTCAGGTTTGTATTATATGTGCCAGCAGAGAAGAAATCAAGAACATTAACATTGGGACCAACAGGTGAAAAGGAACTATATATCTCTGGACTACTCCACTGAACTGATTACTTCTCACTAATCTGTGCAGCTTTAATTTCTTCTTACCTCTAACATCAACTGGGTGAACTCCTCGTTGCTAAGAAATGAAGGCTTCCAGTCTTGTCTAATCTCACAGGCTTCTGTCTGTGCTGTGATTTCTTAAAGAGAAAACATCAAAAAAGCAACATGACTCATGCTAGTTGGATTTTTTTTTTCATTTTCAAGTAACATTAGATTTCTTTTAAGAGGCTTTCAGAGGAATCATCCTCAGATCATTCTCCACACAAAGCCTTCTTCTATGCAACAGTCATTTTCCACGCCATCACGATACAAATGCATTAGAAATCAAGAAAAAGAAGAGGAGACATTTTGAGCGGTCTGAAGCAATCCTTCAAAAATTAAGGTCAATGGGCTAATTTCAGAGTAGCTGAGCATCACCATGAGCAGAGGGTGTCCCTGTCTCTGGAGCCGTTTCAGGAAGGCTCTCAGGAGTGCCCAGGCATCAGGACAGGCTGCACCAGCCATCTCCTACCCCAGGAGACCTGGGACCAGGGCACAGAAACCCCTTCCCTTGCCTTTGTAGCACATGCTGTTCCTCAGCTCTTCCTCCCTCATGCTCTGTTTGCGAGCGTACAAAGCATGCCAGGTGATGTGGAGGACAGCGAGGGAAATGGAGCGACGTCACTACGTCAAAAAGCACACAGCACTGCATCTTTTCATGCATATCTCTGTTTAACTGGTCAGCACTGTGCTGAAACCTCGCCTGTCTCCTGAGGCCAACTGCTGTGCCTTATTCTGCCCCTCACTTAGGTTCCTGTCCTCTCTGGAGGCCTTAGATGCTTGGGAAAACCAGTTTTCATCTTCTGAGAGGAAACTGGCTGCTGGGCAGATGCAGAGCCGGCGCCTTCAACGGGAGCAGGCCAGTGCCCTCCAGTACCTTTCTGTTTCTGTAAGAAGTCAATGGTCCTCTGCAGTATTGTGGACTTGTCCATCTTGAGGGGGTGGCCGTGGCCCTGCAGCATCGTGCAAAGCTCTTTAATGAGGACATTGAACTGGTCTCTCCTCTTCTTTTCAGATTTGTTGCGTGATGCCCTGGGTGACAGAAACATAAATGCCACTAAATAAAAGGAAGGACCCACAGCTTGACCCAGGAAGAGGTAAATGGCCCTGTCTCAGCAAAACATTTTAAATACAAGAATCTAAACTCTGCTGGGACGGCTCATTTGTTTAAAATCAGGCCCGGGCGTAAGTGCCTTGCTGATGCTTAGAGCCTTGCAGCAGGACAGAGCTCACCGCCAGCAAGGAACACCTGGAGGTGACAAATATGATTTATGTTCATTTGAGCAAGACCATATCCTTATGTACATTTCAGCAGCAGTTCTCACTGTTTCAAAAGCCCTGATAATGACGTGAAGGTGTTATGGGTGAAATTTCTCCAGTAAGAGAAGTCCTGGCATGTTTTGCCCACCTCATTTTTATTAACTTTTGTTTTGCAGTTAGTACATACACATATAAAGGTCAAAATGTGAAAGATTCCTTATTCCCTGACTTGTACTTGCAAAAGTAGCTCATATAGAGACAATACAGTGCAGAGACAACTCAGCTGCAGAATGAAGTCAAGCACATGCTTGTGTATCTGGTTTTGCTGCCATGATATATAGAACTGGGAGTGTTAAGAGTCTGGCTGCGGAAACTACAGACTAGTTTCCAGCTTTCATTAATACAATTTAAGAATGTTTTATTAGGGTTCTCCCCACCATTAAAAACAATAAAGGAGAAAGCAAATCCATTTAGTTTCTTCCAAAATGTTCTTTCCAATTGGAGATAACCCTATTTTCATACAACCTCTTCCAGTAGTAATTAATTTTCTTTACAAGTTTATTCATGATGATACATGCTTCCTGTGATCTAGACCAAGTGTGGTATGCAGAAAGCATTTCCATTCATATTCAGGTTGGCATTTGGAGGTTCTCAGGTCCAGCATTTACATTCACAGCCATCTCTGTTTTGGCACTCGTGTACGATGACTAATTAGAACTGAGCCTAATGCTTCTCTGAAGGGAGACTAACTCATACCTGTGCTAAAGCAGGACTGCTCTCTAAGTTTCACAGGGAACTCTACCCCAGGTGGGCAGCACTGCAAGATGTCAATAAAATCACAGCTCAGGAGTCCTGCATCAAGATAATAAATAGCCATGGGATAACACAAGATTCTGAGGGCACGACAATGTAATTTAATAACCCATCATAAGGGTGGCCAAACACACTATGAGAAGCTTGAAAATGGTGACTTAATTATGCTGTTTGTGGTCTGCTGTACACAGCCTGTATACTGCAGGGGGGTTTTGCCTCTGACATCAGTGGTCCCAAGTACTTTTTCAGGCAATGGACCCCCAGGAGAGCTTCCACTCTCAAGTGCTCTCTGCATCCCTTCATACCTCTTTGCCCTGTCCTTCTCATCTTCATCCATCAGCTCGTTTACACAACACAGGGCTCTGGAAGGAAAAGACAGAAGTACTTACAGAGAGAAATATTCCCTGATCTGATGATGTCTGAACATGGAGCTTATCGGTTTGTACTTTATGACCTCCGGGATGTTTCAATCGTCCCTTTCCCAGACTCCACTCTTGTTACGTAGCTTCTTGCTTGTTCTGTCAGCTACTGAGGCTTGAGAAGTGAAACCGTTGCTATATGCCCAAACACACAGCTACAATAGGCATGACAGAGGGAAGGAGCTAAGAGCCAGCAGCCCCTCAGCCTGCCTTTGTACTCCCCTCTGCCACAGGATGGGGAACCCTGCCAAAGCACTGAACTCTGCGCAGGAATCAGCATCTCCCCTGCAAAACTGCACAGGATTCAGCATCTCCCCTGCAAATGAGACAGCCAATGTCACTCTGATGTCTGTACCAGGCTGCTCTGAGCCTGGTCCTGTTTTGGGAAATCAAACTGGCTGCTGGTTGATACATCAGGCATTGCAATACTTGAAAAAGCACCTGTGATTTCTTTCCCAGTAGAAAGGCATAGGAGGAAGAAGGAAACTGTGCTAATCCCCCACAGGATTAGCATTAGGCAACAGTGGGGTACTGTCAGGACATCTAAGAGATGATACGATGCAGCCAATGCCGCTGCCTACGCTGGTGGGCTTCCACCACATCATCTGAGCTGTGTCCTGCCACTGGGATTCATACCTAAGACTTCAATTTAAAACTTCCTCACCTGGCACTAACCAATGAAGAGAATGTGACCTGGGTTCCCTGGGTATGTCCCTGCACCAGAACAGTCACTGTGGGCTGCTGCTTTTATCTTAACTGCTCCTGTAGCACAGGTAAGGAGAACAATGGGCCACAACTCCCAGTAAGGACAGGGTACTCTCAAGCCCTTTGAAACAATGGAAAATTCAAGACAAGGCTAACTTCATCACTGGTGACTTGCTTTCTGTGACTCAGGTGGGCTAAGTCTGAGGGGTGGGGAGCCAGGCAGATGCAGGCAAACCAGCTGCCGTCTCTCCACGCCACATCACTGGTGTCAGTTCTGCTGGGTTGCACCCCCCTCAGACACCTCCAAAGAGAAGATCGCACCGTCCCTGGCATCAGCACCAATCTGCCTCCATCTCTAAAACCCTCCCACCCTGCCCAGCACCGACGAGGCATTTTTCAATGCATACAGCCAAATGTTTTTCCCTGCTTTAAGACTACTCCAAACTCAAACAACTTGGTGGCTATAAAAGTAACATGCAATAAAACCACCCATAACTGACAGGAACTCAAAGATGATGTTCACAGTAAAAGGTACAAAAATTTACCCTCCCTTTCCTGCTCCAGGGCAAGGATCTCACTCCCTGTAGATGACCTGAGCAGAAGAAACTGTATGGTTTCTTTTATCCCAAAATAAGAATGCACTCCATGGGAGGGAGTGGTTCTCACTGCCTGAGTCACTGAAAGCTACAAGCCAAATTAGAAATTACCTGTTCTATTCCTCAGATTCATCAGTCCAGACTGACGGAGTGGGATTAGCACTTCTTATCACCATGTAAATAGAGACAGAGAAAAATCAGTCCTGTAAGGAAAAGCAAATCCAGTTAAAACACAGCTGCAGGCAAGACTTTGCCGAGAGAGCAGCAATCACTTCAAGCTGAAAAGGTCTACCACTGTAAATTAGAAACATCCTCAAGTATAACTGGTGAAAGCTCGGCAAAGCCTCCAGGAAGGGGACCCGGACCGTGTTCTAGGGCTCCTGGCTCTGTGTGCACCACATGCTGCTGCAAAAGGAGCCTGGGAAGGCCAACTTGACCTCTCGTGTCCAAAAGCCCTGTGGCCCAGCAGGGTGGCGGAATGGCCCTACTAGCTTGGGGCCGCTGAGGCTCAGAGTCCTTCCAAAGTATGGCAGTTGACCTGGCACACGTGCTATGAAAACCAGCGAGCATGATCCATACTTCACCTGTCCAATCTTGCAACCGAAAAACTCCATTGAGATGAACGTGATCACCTGAAGTCAGTGCAAGCCACAACCATCCACCGGTGGACACATTTAAGGCCTCCCACTAAGATTTGCTACTGATGGGACACATATGTCTCCTTTTTGTTTGCGATTTAAACGGTTATTAATCAACACCCTGAGCTCTTCACTATACCACCATGGCAGTGCCCATCTCTTTGAAACGGCTGCTGTTGAAATTTGTTTGGCTTCAGATGAGTGTCATTCTCAGGAAGGATATGGATGCAACCAAACTGTCCATGACTGACAGTAATACCTTCAACAACAGCCAAATGCTGGGCTTACAAATTTAACAAGCTTTTAATGCCCTTGAAGTGACCTCCCTGCTTTTAGCCCAAGTTCATGGCTGTTTCTCCTGTTACCATTAGTTCCAGCATCAGCTCAAGACACTGCAAAAAACTCGCTGCCAGTACCAGGGATTACATAGTTGTAACCATGGTGAACAAGCAAACATAACCCCACGTTTCTGATCATCTAAAGGACTAGCAAGAGCTTGTCCGTTTTTCCAACTAGTGACAACACCTCAAAGGGAAGGAAATGCATGAAAGTGGCTGAAGAGCCACTGCAAGAGACATGTGTCAGGCACGCACGTCGGGAAGGGGAGCTGGGACGGGGTAGGGGCTGACACTGTGGGGCTGCTGCTAAACACCATGAGCACACAGATCCTGATCACTGATACGGTGAGAGTGCTTGGTAGGGGAGGTTTATGTGAGACAACAGGCCAAATTCCTGCTCATTGCAGCTAAATAAAATTATGTCAGCCCATTTGCTTGAAAAATTGGCTCAGATAAAGCGTGATAAAGCAGTCGTATATGTAATATGGAAGTTACCTGCAAGAGGCTTGAACCTCCTGACACAACAGAAGTACAAGAGTAACCTATAAAATACCTAATGTGTTTCAGCAGTAAGTGATTCAGTAAAAAATGGAGTTGAGATGAAGTGATCATTTCCAGTTTGGAACATGAACTTCCATGGAAAACCTCGTGCAATTCCTGATTTTGCCAGTGAAGCCGCAACTGAAAACAATACCTATGTAACAAGTTTAAACACGACGGATCTGCTATGCTTCTGTTCTCAATCACTGCACGCTGGTCAAGTTACAAGCTTTTATCCTAGTTCAAAAGGAGCATGCAATCTTATTTGTTACCCTATGGGGCTATCATAGAACTGAGGTGTTTATCTTAGTCACTGCTGCTCATCAGTCAGTGCTGTTTTATCAAAATTATACAGTTGTCTCTCCTCTAGAAGAATGACCCATACAGAAGTTTTGCTAACTTGTAATAACTTCATTGATACGTAGGCATAAAGAACACTCTTTTTAAAGCAATGGGTTAAATTACAAAAAACGCTTGTGAATCTGCAAACAAATCTATCACAATTTTTTGGGACACATTTTTTCTATACAGGTTAAAGTATGTAAAAACTCAGCCAAACAAAAGGTTTCTTCCTGAGCTTTGAGCACAAAGCTTTATGCAGAAACCTTCACGCTGCCTTGCCCATAGGTTGTCTAAGAACTGAAAACTCCCAGGAAACCTAACAGGTTTTCTGCCTTGTACGCATGGTTGCCCTCCCAGCCAGCTTGGATAAAAGTATGCTGAGTGAGGCTGCCTGGTCACTGAGAGAGACAACAGCCCGGTTGCTGCTCACCAAGTCTAAATTGGGAAATAAAACCCTGATTCTCCACTCTCTAGCAGCAGCTATCACATCCCGCTGCCGTACAGCTGACGTGAGCTGCAAGGGGCAGAGGAATGAGGCTTCCCAGGGCTGTCCCAGTGGGACACCCCTAACGACCGTGAGAGATGTCCTCAGTCAACACCAGGCGCCAAGGCTCTAACAGAATAAATGGCCATAAAACAATTGACAGGTCCAAACACACAGCGAAGCTTTTTGCATGATGCAGCAGGATGGTGAGCTACAAAAAGTCTTAGTAGAAGACACCTAAGGACAAAATATTCTTAACTGGATTAAGCACTTCAAGACTACATTTAGCTAAGTGCTTTTTGTCTTGTTATGAGCCAGAGCTAAATATAGTAACCAGAATACTTAAGAATAGTTTCATAAGGGTTGTATACACTCCTCAGCAAGATAAGGCACTTAGCAGTACTGACAGCAGTATGTCTGCATGTTAAGAGTATTTTAAATAGCTCCAGATAGAATCTCTTTGACCTTAACTGTATTAACTAGAGGGATCAAAATTTATTTATTGCCTCCTGAGAATCCTCTGCTGCAACACTAGGAGAGAAGGATTCCTGAACTCCATGGGCAGGTGAAGACACTTGTCAGCGTTGCTAGCGTCTTTTTTCACCCCCACCTACCATAGGTGACGATCAGCTTTCTCACAAAGAAATGCACATCCATCATTGCTTAATGTCGTCAGTAAAAGGAAAGGTTTTTTCTTCCCTTGTACAGGGAGTCTCAGAAAACACTCATAGCATTTTAAGGGCAAGTCATATTTTAGACTTTTCAAATATCACAGTATTTGAAGTTGTTTCCAGGGTTACAGAAAGGGTAATGTAGTATGACAGTCTTAACAAGACAAATGGACTTCTCAGACACACAGGTAACAGTCAAAGCACTAGTCTATGCTATCTGCAATATTCTGGCACATTTTTTACTGAAGAGAGAATAGCAGAGCGAAATTTTTTTAAACTGTTTTGCAGAACTGTCTGACTGTCTTCAGAACTGTCTTCAGGAGCTATCTAAAACTGCAAACTTTTGACTAAAGAAAATGTTTATTGATTGGCTTGCTGCAAATCATCAAAATATTAACATTACCATAGGATGACTCTTAATGGAACATCACATTAGTAAGAATTATCCCCTGAAACCAACAGTTGCTATGAATGCTTCATTATAGCTTTAATTTTAATTATTTGGTTATGTCATTGATAGCAAGGCAAAGATCACTCTATGAGTGCAACGCTGCATATTTTGTGATCAACAGCAAATAAAGCTTTCATTGGTCACCTAAAAAGGGTCCTTGAACCCAGCTAATTTGATTGCTTTCGCCAACTATAGCAACTGGCCTAATTAAAAATATTTTCTATCATAAAAACTTTGTTGTGCTTGTATTTAAATTTTCATAAAACTTTGTGTTTGAGTAATGTATGGCAGTTAGGGAGTCTGCAAATCTATACTGTAGGAAATATTATAATCATGGAAATGTGCTGTGCTAACAATTTCCACAGATTTTACATGCAACAAATTCAGCAGAGAGCCCTCAATTACAACATGCAGCACTTTGTGGCACAATGCAGTCATAAATAAGAGAGTTAATGTATTCTCCAGCAATACGATTTATATGTCAATACACCAATGTTTCATTCTTCTTGAGGCAATGGGAGAGCATAGCTTTGGATGACAGCTAAACAGCTGATTTAATTTTGAAAAGGCAGAATTTAACCTTTTCAGTAAAGTGCTACTGATTCAATTATAAGATGCTAATGTAAATGACATTTAAAAACCAAACAGTGCTGCTTAGCACAAGAAGTGATCCCTGCCTCCGTTCCCGCACCGGAGCACCGAAGCCCGGCTGCCTGTCCTGTGCCGCCCGCCGCTGAGCTACCCGCTACAGCGCACGCGGCAGCGGCTCTCACAGCCTTCCGCTGCAAAGGCCTTTCTCTTCTGCTGAGCAGACTCCAGCGACAAACCCACCCACCTTCGGGACAACTGTTTCTGGGCAGGCTTTGTCCCAGCACTGCAGTGAGCCAGCAAAGCAGCAGTAGCTGCTCTGTAGGGCTATGGCATCACCCTCTGCCCGAGTGCCCCATCCGGCACCGCTTTGCCGCTCACAGCGCAGCGTGAAGGCACGACGCAGAAATGAAAAGACAAAAACAGATGTGGCAAAGGAGTTGTACCTCTGCATTATTTGACCTGCTTGTTTATTTTTTCTCTGCTTGCATTTTACCCTCTCCTTTCCTTGCCATGCTTTGCCTTCTGCCGTTC
>KL259216.1:5540-20635 GCA_000699545.1 Podiceps cristatus
GCCTGGGGGAAAGGCATGAATCGGGCTGATAAAAACAGAAGCCGCTCACCTTCGGGTTGCCGGTTCAAACTAAATCCTGAGTCTAAAGCAGCAGAAAGTCTCTGTTATCCCCTGAAGGTTATTTGGTAGTTTATAAGAAACTCCCTAGAAGTCATACTGTGTAGAGCATCTCTTTACTGCCAACTAAACGCCCATCTAAAAGCAGCACGAATGCAAGCATAACGCCCGTGGGACCGTTGCACCATCATGGTCCAGCTATACCAAAGCCATTTTACCAGCAGAACAAGGCAAAAAAATCAACCTCCTCCTCAACGAGGTGGCATTACTGTAGAAAAGGTGGCATTACTGTAGAAAAGTTTTCTAAAAATTCCTTTTTTTTTTTTTTTTTTTTTTTTAACAAGTCTGACTGACAGCAGTTCGGCTACTTCCCCACAGAAATACATCTATTTTACAACACCCTTTCTCCTCCGTAGCTTTACTCTGATGTATGTGTGTAGCCTCCGGTCTCCCCAACACATGGTCACTGGACTTTTCTGGCAAATGGATTGAAAAACGCATCTCCTGAAAACAACGGTGCCTTTACTGCCTAGCAGGAAGTCCAGTTCAACAACGTGACAGCCACAACGGGAGGCGTTTGGCATAAGCACCTCTGATGCTGTAACAGCAATGCTAAATCCTGACAGGCATCCGAGGCAACACCTGAACACAACAGCATCTCCCGTATGTGAAGATCATCGAAAGATGGGAGCCTCGGGGGTACAAATATAGAGATGCACCCATGAGAAGGACCCCCTGTCAAACTTGATTCTCCCGTTTCTCGAGTGTGACATTTATTGAGCACCTCAGAGGCGGTCTGTGGTGTGCCCGCTGCGTCGGGGTGCTGTGCAACACGAGCTGGCAGCGGCCGGTAGACCCGGACAACCCAACTGGAGGCAGACGCTGCCCTCAGCACCATCCTGCCACATCTCAGCAGGTGGGCAGAGTGGGCTGGGGACACCAGCGGGTGCCACTGGTCATCCCAATGATGTGAGGTGAGGAGAGAAGCTTGGGGTCAGCTCAGGGAGCCCAGTCAGGACCTCCAGGAGATGGGCTGAAGATGGGGCACCCTGTCAGGCTATACTGAAGCCAGGACTGGGGGACTACTACCAACAGCACCCATACAGGAAAACCAGTTTCCAGATATAAAAACCAGTCCGTCAGCTGGGTGCTAGGCTGGACACTGGTCGCCCTGTGGGCCAAACTGGGGCTGGGTGGCTGGGCAGGGCCAGCAGGGCCTCCTGGTGCCCCCTGCAGCCACCCCAGTGCCTCGTACACAGGTGTAGCAGAGCACTGGAGCAGCTTTGGTCTCAATACCTACATACATATGTGACAGGGAGCTATTTTAAATGCTTCCCTCCATGTTTCGCACACACACTGAGAGGTGGTGCAATGATTTTGAGCTTTCTCTTTAGAGCAGGCAACAAGCGCAGCAGCGGGACCAGAACTGAAGTTATTGGATTAGCAGCTCCGTAATTCTCCTTACTGCCTTTGGCCATGTCAGAACAAACTTGTCTGTTTTTCTGAAAATTGTATTACGTTTGCAGGGCAGCAGGCCTCAGCGGCCACTTGCTGCACCACCCTGCAAGGAGCCCACGCTGTGCCTCAGCCTCCAGCCCCGCGATCCCCCAGAGCCGTTCTGCAAGCCTTCGCCGGTCGTTAGGTTTGCCGAGGGTCCTTATTCGTGAAGAACATACTAATTTTTACCTTGCCTTCGTGTGAAGCTGACTCATTTCAAACATCTTTTTCTCTCCCAAATACTTAAGTAAGAAGAAATCTCTAATAATCAATTGCCGGCAGATTTTTCTGCATTCATACTTCTAAGCAGGTTTCCAGCCAGACTGCCAAGCCCCGCTGGCAACAGCACGCCCCCTCACAATCCGCTCACAGCCCTTTCATTCCAACCTTTCTTCCCCTCCTTCTACCCATCAGGATTACACACAATATTTATGACCATAATTACTCTGTCTCTTAAGAGAGTAGCCGTCTGTGAAAACCGTATAACACTGAATCTATATTTCAGATTTATAAGTCTCATAAATAAAACTGACTTAATTTACAATAACAGCTTTCTCAGAAATACAAAACTTCCAGTCCAGTTTATGATTCCTTGCCAGCTGTTTAAAACATGGGGGTGTTTTTTCATACTAGTGCACATATTTTATAGCTACTGCGGTTTCATACTGTAAAAAGTAGTAGAGAAAAGGCTTGATTTCCTCCCCTCTAATTCAGTAGTAATAAGAGTTGAAAGAAATGTAAAGTAACAGCAGTGAATATACAACTTGCTAGGAAAATTATTCTTGCTCCCATTACGCTTTGATAGGCATATTAAAAATGTCTTAGAGGCTTCACTCTTACTCGTGCCGTAACATGCTACACAAGAATAATTTCTAATATTGTCTATCTGGTATAAAACTAGCTGTGGTGACATTAACAATATTTTGTGGTTAGAGAACTGGCCTGGGGGCTCAGAAAATTAAAAGTAGGGCTCAATATTTGACTGTTACAGATTTCCTGTGCTTTGTTGGATATAGAATTTCATCCATCACTCTGATCTTCTACCTAATCCCTCCTTCATCCTTACTGAGCCGCCATATAGCTTATATATATGAATGCTAACCAAACGGCCTCTTGGATTATACTCTCTCCCCACCTCCATGAAAGACCTCACCTACAAAATCAAAATGCAGGGAAATGTGTTCACATTTCGCCACGTTTCTGCCAACTGCCCGTTCTCAGTGCTGGCTCACTCAGGTCAAACAACACGGGCACGGCCTCTCAGCCTTCCTGAAGACCCACCTGCTACGTGGCTGCTGTCTGGCAACCTCTTTGGCACGAGAGCATTTCTACAGCAGCTCACAGCTCTTAACTCCTTTGAAATCATATTTGCAGCACTGCTTTCATAAAGGGGTTGGGGTAAATGTTAAGTAAATGGGATCGGTTCAAAAAGCAAGGATTTTCCAACATTTGCTACAGTTGAGGAGACGCTGAATAAAACCTTTACAAAATATCTGTATGGCCAGCTGTATGCTGGGTGTGACTGCAATGTGCATTTGCACGCAGGTATCTTGTGGCTTCCCACTGAAGTAGGCATTTGCAGGTTTTCTAAACAGTAACGGGTACGTAGTGCAGAATCACCATGTGTGATCCAAGTAGTAAATTTGTTCTATACCAACACAATAATCTATTGATTACTATTGAAAACAGATTTATTTGTGCTCTATTCAGTGCATTACCTGCCAAGAATCTCTAAGAAAGAAAATCCTGGTGATGTATTATTACATCTCAGACAAGACTAGAGTTTTTTTCAAAATACATAGAATCACAGACTCATAGAATGTACCGAGTGGGAAAGGACCCAAAAGGATCATCGAGCCCAGCTCCTGTCCCTGCACAGGACACCCCAACATTCACACCAGGTGTCTGAGGGGGTTGTCTGTCAGCCTTGGTGCTGTGACAGCTTCCCTGGGGAGCCCGTTCAGTGCTCCACCACCCCCTGGGTGAAGAACCTCTTCCCGATATCCAACTTAAACTTCCCCTGGCGCATCCTCCTGCTGTTCCCCCTCGTCCTAATAGTCTTTCTATTTCCAGAACTCCAAATAAGTTGTATTGTGCTGACCTAGTGAGATACAAAAATGGTAACTAACCCACTAAGTTTTATTATCTTCAACTAAGAAAAATGCAGAAAGCAAATCAGCAGAGCATTTTTTTTTAAAAAATGGGTTTTTTTCCAACATCTTAATGTGTGCTAGTAACGTTGAGTCATTCTAAACCCTAAATAAGTTTTAATACAATAACTATAATAAATAGGTTTTGATATAAGAACTTCCAGTTATCTATAAAACTTCCACTTGAAGTTTAAAGAAACAAAGCCAAGACCCTACTGATGCACAACTGTTTGATTTTTTGGTGATGGTGGTTTTGTTGGTTTGGGGGTTTTTTTGTTGGTTTGGTTTCGTTTTTTTTCCTCACTTGCTTCCTTCCCTGGGACTATCTGCACTTTCCACAGAGATGCTGAAGCAGCAAGTGGAACAGTTAGGTACATAATTATGTGCCTTATCAGAGGCAGTAAACACTGGAATACCATAAGAAGACACAAACTAATCTGGGATATGCAAAAATCAGGTGCTGAATATAGTCCCATTCTGTAAAGACAATATCATCTTGAAAAACATCTTTTCATGTTAAATTTAATGGAGGTGAACAGTCCCCTTGACTCCCCTGGTGCTTCGTAAAGGTATGCTTCAGTGCCACTGCTTTGCTGCGTGCAAGACTGAGTGCCCAAATGGAAACAGAGTACCCCAAAGACCTGATCCCGATCTCACAGCAAACTGCACAACATAACCCACACCACCGAAGTTAGCAGGTACAAATCTCAACCCTGTTAATTAAGTATGAGTACTCCCATGCAGTTTAGACAGATCAAATGCCACTCAACTGAAGTAAAAAAAAAGGTAAGAGAGAACAGAAGCTGACTTGAAAAATACAAGCTGTTGGTGGATAAGGTAGCAGACAAACTGGAAATGAGCTTTTAAGGTTTCTCCCTAATTAGCCAAAGCAAAAATGGGAAAGATAAACCAGTCATGACTGTAAGGTCAAAATTAAAAGAGAAAGGTGAATATCAGAACATTAGCCCCCCCTTTAAATAATTTAGTATTTTCTTCTGGTGATTTGGAAGGTAAGTGTTTCTGAATAAATTACCCTTTTTAAGTCTTGATTCATGCTTCAGTACTTTTTTTTTTTTTAAACATGTGCTTAAGTTCTGTTGATAGGGAAACATATTTAATTACCTGCTGAAGTACTTTTCTAAATTGAGACCTAAATCAGCATCTATAAAAGCTTTGTTCAAATCAATGGGAATCTTTTTATAGACCTTACTAAGAGCTCCATCAGTCACTAAGTCAAAGGAGACTGAACCAAGAAGTGGAAAAATCCAAGCTGCTTCTCCTGGAAGAATAAGCTCCAAAACCTCTGCACTTAGTAATAACTTTCTTTCATCCTCTAATATTAAATGACAGCACTAATAATATGCAATATCAAGTTATTAAGCATCTAGTCCCGAGCCATCCAATTAGTCTCCTGCAATGTAATTAAGACAAAACCAACATTAACTCAAAAGTGAAATTCACTGCCATTGAGATGAGCAAAGCCAAAGAATAAAAGTTCATTAGAACTAGATGAAATTCATATCCAGATTGGTCTAAACTCTGGGTAATTAGCTTGAAACAGCTTGGCATTATCCAAGGAGGATATGGATAATTGGGTTCAACATCCCCGAAGATCTGCTGTATTTCTTGTGCTTTGAAGTTGCTTCCCATTTGCTCAATCAGCCTCATCTGACAAGGGCTATTGACCTGATAATTTACTTGTCAAAACTTGTTAGTCAAGGCAGGACAAAAGCAACAAGGCACACGGGTAATCCAAGAGATTAATTTGTTGTAATGACTTTCAGGGATCCTAACCACTGTAGTGGAGATCAAACACGTCTCTGGAAGTAAGCTAGGGATCACATGGTGGAAGAAAAGAAGCAGGCCAAAACCGTTATATTGTTTTATCCAAGGTGGCTAGATAAAGGTAAAACCAGGCATGAAGTACACACTCAGCAAAGCACCTGAACACTTGACTTCAGACCCAGGTGCAATGCAGCCCTCTACGTAAAACACTTACCTATGCTTAAATTGAGCATCAAGCAAGGGCTTGCTTGAATTTATTGTCTCCTGACTCTAACCACCACCATGTCTGAGAAAGGTTATAGCTGAGGAAGGAACTGATCACCAAACTCTGACTACTGTTAGCCTGCTCCTGTGTCATGAAATATGATGTTGCAAAACACTGTCCCCCCCCATTTGTCTCAACTTCTCTTAATTGAGAGAACAGTTTGCAATTTATTCCAGAAGATGAGACATTTTCTCCTCAAAGGTTTAAGAAGAAACAGAACCTTCCAATCACGCTTCACGTAATCAGTCATGTAAGCTGACCCAAAGTAGTAACAACAGATCCCGGACAACTTCCCATTATGCCCAAAATGATCTCTGGGCAACCCAACTGCCTCCCACGGTTTCTTCTGATTTATAGTTGACTGAGGTTGAGTCAGCTCACTATATTTCTCAAAATAGTGTGTTGTAGATACAAAAGGAATAAAATCCAGCTCTGTTTAACACTGCTGATCTTATGCATACAGAAATTGGGAATCAAACTCCTAAAACTGGGAAGCTGGATTAAAATGCAGGATGCGTTTCTTTTATTAAATGTCGGGAGTCTGAATCTTCCAGAACATTTGAGTGACACCTTTTCCTCCAGAAAAAATAAGTTACAAATGTGCTCACAGAAAAACGAAAGTATTAAGATGAATATAAAAGTTGGGATTTTAGGAAAAATAGCAAATATTGTAAGTACTACAAGAACATTCCATGAGGACAACGCTGTCGTTTTGCTACATTGGTCTTATAAGAATAAAAAGCATAAAAAGAAAAGAACATCTCTTTGTATTCAGCCCCTCAAATTCTGATGCCACAAGCAATACAGTCCAACAAGCCTAGCAATGCACCTTTTACACAGCTATTTTCCAGAACAGAACTACAATGTCAAAACCCTGTATGAGGTGGAAAACACATCTGCCCTTATCAGCTATGCCGTCTCCTCCAGCACTACCCTTGGTAGTAGAGAAGGAAAAGGACTCCAGAACTGGAAAACACCTGGGTTTTCAGTCCGAGGGGTTGCAGGATAGTCAGTTTTTAGCATGCAGAATTCAATCCTACTCCACGTCACAACTCCCTGAAGCAGCCTCTCTTCCACCAACCCGCTCTGCATCTGAAAGTCTGACATTCGCAGAGAAAAGGCACCAGGGGAAACAAAAAATAGCAAACCAAATATGCACGGCCTTTCACATCCTAGTGATGAGCAGATATCACCAGCTATAGCAATAAAAATGTTTTCTTTCCTGCATGCACATGGGAGAAGGAAGCAAAATTTAATTCTAAATGCAAATCTCAGAAGAAAGAAATCTTGCAGAAGGGTAAGGGCAGTAGGGAAATCCTAGAAACAAAATAAAGAGAAAGCATATATAGAAATCAGAGATAATAGCTCAAGGATTTTTGCTTGTTATTGGCTTTTATTAAAGATTCTTCATTTTTTCTATTCACACAGTTCATTTTTCCCCTCCCATCAGCCAGCAAGAAACCTGGCCCTTAAAGGTTATTTTTCAGTTTTGATAAGGTTCATCATCAGTCTTTTCATCTCGCAGTTCTGGTTGAGGGTTTCTAGTCTCCACCTTACTGGGAACATTGACTATGCTGCATAGGATCACACCTAAAATCAATGCTGGATCCTTCTCCATGCTAATGCAGGCTTATCGTCAGTTCAGACAAAAAGCTGCATGCTAATAAAGTCACTTTACATAAGACCAAGAAAACGATAATTCCACAAGCTAAAGATATTGTTAATCAGGCTTAACAGGTAATAATATAATTAAACAGGTTTGCAAGCAGATCTATTTTAAGTTTTGTGAAAAGAAAGGTCATTTTATGTAAAGCAGAGATGTAAGGGAAAGCCAGAGACTTCAGGATTTGCTCAACATTCTCCAAAGGAAGGGGAAAGTGAGATATTGAAACGGCTAATCGAGGACAATAAAAAAGGAGAAAGTAACTGGGAACATTAGATGAGGCATCCCCTGTTCCTGTGGGCCACTGAGGAACTGAAAATTCAAGACGCCTCAGAAGGCCTCCCACCACGTTGCCGAAGGCACTTCACAGCTAATTTATAGAAACACAAGCTCAAAGCCAGACTTCCTTGGTGAAATTCTGCAAGGTGGGACATACAGGAGATCAGATGAGACAATCCACTGTTCATTTTTCACTTTGGTAGATGTGAAGCCATCAACAGTTACGTCAAAGGAACTCCAAGCAGCGTGACAACCATGAAAAGCTAAGACATCAGAAGTTAAGTATTTTGCCTATAATGAAGGTTATTCTGCTTATGCTGATTCTGCCTCATTGGTATAAGCTGCAAGAGCTTTCTCCCCTTCTTTTAACCACATATGTGATTCTGTAGAATGAATGGGAAAAGAATATATTGACTATAAAAATCATAAGCCCCTTTTGCAACTCTTCCATCCAATTAAATGATGATGGAAGAAAAAGGACATTTTGCAGCAATGAGTTAGCAAAGATATTGTGAATGCTGTGGCATTTCCCACTGCCTCATAGTCAGCTTGTTACTACCTGTTTATCACAGGAGAGCAAGAAAAGTCATTCTGTTCTCATTAGATTTTCAGATGTCTCAGACTGAGCTTTTCCGCTGCATCATTCTCTTTGTAGTCACGTATTTACTGAATAGAAACAGAAATGAACGTGTTTGAAAGCGGTCAGCCACTGGAAGAGGTCCACAGAGAGACTGAGGAGTCTCCAGCCTTGAAGATTCTCAAAACTCGACTGGACATGCGCATGATCAACCTCATCTACTGAGACCTGCTTTCAGCTGGCCTATATAATCACCAGAGATGCTTCCGAACCCAAATTTATTCTGATTCTGGAACTGATTCTCTTACTTGGACTCTTCTACAGCTGAAGGCAGCTGAGAGCACGTCTTCCTCAGCAATCGGCTTCAGAATATCAATGCAACTACTTCAGCAGGGGAACGCAGCTGTCATTTGAGTCGATGGAGGCTCTGAGGTTGCCTCCATCCTTTAAGTTGGATTCTACTGGAGTCATTCAATGCCTTGCGCAGAATTCAGTTGGACCCAGATTTGGTTCCCTGAATAGGAAAAATTATGAAATCTGCTGGTACTGATCATAAAATCATTTTCAAAAATTGGGTGGACAAATCAAAAACAATAATACAAAAATCTGAATATCTAGGCATAAGACAGAACAACAAAGCCCAACATGTGAAATGAAAGTATTATATATAAATACCTGAATTATGACTCTCAACTTCAACATCTTACATATACTTTTTCTCTGACAAAGCAAAAAATGTAGGATTCTGAACCTTCTGTGCAGGAAAAAAGACTTACACTGCATATTATAAACTGAAAATGTGAATGCAGAAACCATAAAGAATAGGTTGTAAATTTTCTTAGCTCCTTTCGCGTTCGTTCTGAACAACACCAACTAAAGAATGTGGAGGAAGAGTTTATCTGAAGCAAAGCTGTAATACATCTTCTGGTTTTATTAAAAAGTATTCATACTTTCAATAGAGTGACACTTCTAGACATTTTTCAGTGCATGAAAATTCATGAGAATTCAGGATAAATGCAAGTGCTAAGATGATGTTTTTAACATAGCAGCAAATACCTCTCTGGAGTCTGTGGAAATCAAGAACTATTCTCAGACTGGGACAGCAATAAAAAGCATGTAACGAGCTAGGAGTTATTTTAAGTTACCAGACCTATAGAAGGTAGGTCACAGTGTCCAGACTGGAAAATGATCTGCAGTTATTTTTGCCTCTTCATGGAAAGGCAAGACCCAGTGCCCTCAAATCAAAGTCAGAAACAAAGACTCAATTCAGAACTAATTCTTCTGTGTAGTTAGCAAGGTACACATGTTGGATTTGCTTATCCTTCTCTGTGCCTTGACTACCGCTTTCATTTTGAACTTTACTGTTGAACTCACTTTGCGCAAGCTATTTAATTCACCCAAAGTGACTTCTCAGCCACTGCAGAATTGTTAAGTACGCTTTACCTCCCAGTCATCCAGCTTCATATTATCATGGTGGCACCATCAAGACTTCCACAGCTGAAAATGTTTTTCCCCCGGTAACTTGTCCTTTCTAAAACATATTCATTTACTGTTAAAGAATCCCTCTCCCTCTTCTCTCATTTTGCCCTCCATGTTATCATACTTGCTTTACTCCACTATATTCTGCCAGATTCTTAAACCATGCTGCTCACAATTACCACCATGGTTTTCCATTACTTCCTGTAATTTTACATACACTATCTGAACCCAGAGGATCCAGAACCAGATTTGATACATCTTATCTGAAAATCAGGTAAAGAAGAAGCTGTCACCTCTTTGTTACGGAACATAACTTACTCAACCAAACCAACCTGCACTCCTGCTTGCGCCTTCTATTGCCATACCATGCTGTAGACATGGACATTCTGATACATCCTGTTTACCACTTCTGAAATTACTTGTTTCCTTCAAACATCAGCACAAACTATTTTATCAGATATATTTGCCTGACTTCTACCATGATGGATTTCATTGTCATTCCTACCCATATTCAGCTTTCCAAATATCTTTAAAACATTTCTTTATCTTCCTTACTGTTCAGGGGACCTCGCAACTTCTCTCTTCCTTATCACTTCTTGCAGATAGTTAATGGAACTTCCATATAATACTCTTTCAGATATTAAATGACACTATTTATTAATAAAATGGAAAACTTCATGGAAGATAACAGATGTTAGTCAGACCAAGGTTCTGCTTATTAGCACTTATCTACATTTCTCTCAACAATTTTTAATCCAACTAATAACAATGTAGCAAGTTGTCTTGTCTGAAGTACTCTAACAAATGTTCCACTGTAATACAGTTACATTTATTTGGGTTTTTTGTCTCCGATGCCATCCAACATGCAATACAGAGTTAAAAAGACCTAAAAGTAAGATATGTAAGATCATGACCTCACTGAAATCAACCAAGCTACTGCAGTTTAATCAAGCTGAGAATATGATCCTATTTATTTTTGTTAAAGACACTTTTTCTTACAGTACAGTAGTAGTCTAAACTGACAACTACACATCTTGCTTCTGCTGAAATTGCTGGTCATGAGCACCGTTAAATCACCTGAGCATGACCATACTAAAGCAAGGCAAGGCATCCTGTTCACGCTATCCTTGAACCATAGTCTCTTGGAAGTTTCAAGAAGCACTAAAAATCCAGGAAACTTTAGGGACAGAATCACAGAAACCACAGTTTATCACAGCCAGCAGAAATTGCTACATATCAGTTAATAACTCTGTACTTTTAAAAGCCCAGAAGAAACTCAACCCTGGAGTACAGAAATGAAATCTGGGAGGTGGGGGTTGAGGGGCTTTAAAGAGAGAAAAAAAACAGATTTAATTTAAAAAAAAAAAAAAAAAAAGAGCTGATGGCAAGAGGTGGAAGCAGGACACACTGTCAGATGAACCAAGGAAGTCTGGTTTACTACAGTGAACTAGCTGAGTGGTTTTTAATAACGCCTCATCCAGAAGCAGCAACAATCGCGGCTTATGTCAAATAAACGGGGGGAAAATGCAAAGAGAGAAACACACACCTTCACCCTGTTACCAACTGAGTCAATGATCCACCTTGAACAGTTCAGTGCTCCAAGACCAAGTCAAATATCACTCCAGTGATGCTGCTCCCCACTTCACCGTAGTTCTCCAGATTAGGGGGCTGGCCAGAAGTCAAGGTTTACACACACTGCAGAAGTGTGGGTGGGTACTCTGCAGGTCTCTAGCCCAATGTCGCTCTCCAAGAAGGGCTACTCCCAACACGAGATCATCTTAGCCATGGTTTGGTCTACCTTAGTCTTGAAAATGTCCAAGGATGGAGACACATCACCTTCAAGGTACCTTCCTAAGGAGCTAAAGTACCAAACAAATGAAAAAGCTCCTCCTAAGTAGTTTGAAGCTTCGAAGCAGCAGCCTCTGGCCACAGCACCCTTGACACGCCACTTGCAATGACTGGGAAGGGTTTGGCTCTGTTATTTTTGTTACTCCCTTTGAGCAGTTGCACGTTGTTATTAGATGGCCTCTCTGGCCCCCTTCACCAGAGTACAAAAACCCCTTTTTCTCAAACTCTTCCCATAATCCATGTGCTCTCAGCCCCTAGCCATCCCAGCAGGTCTTTGCAGAACCCGCTTTGGTTCTTGACGTCCTTCATGAAGTGGGAGACCCAAAACTAGACCCAGCATAGCAGGCAAAGCCTCACCAGTCTCAAATAGAGAGGGATAATAATCTCCTTCAGTTCTTCTAGCCACAGTCCTCTGTACGTAGCCCAGCATGTGTTTCACCTTATTCACGTATAGAGTGCGCTGTTGGTCAATACTAAGCTTGACATCCCTCCTAACTCAGGAGGCCCCCACTGCAGGATTGCTACTCAGCCACTTGGTTCCCAACCTGTACAGATACACAAAGTTACTCTGCTGCAAGAGCAGAATTTTGCAGTTCTTGTTAAGGGGTCTCCCTTGGACCACCTCTGGGCTTCTCAAGATGCCTCTGGGCTGAAGCTCTTCCCTCTGGCACACCATCAAGAGAAGCACAGAGTTTTCATCTCGTAGGCTTTGCAACCAGAATTGGTCACAACTACAGATTTTCCTTTTTCTTTTCCTTTTAAAAAAATGGTTCCGCACTCCAAAGCAAATAACAGAGCTCCAGCAGTGTAACTGCCATTCCCAAATACGAGGTGTTAAGTGCCTCAAGCATCCTTCTCAGAAGCAAATGTTTGAAGGGAAAGTTACTTTCCAAGGGATAGCAATATTGCTGCTGTGCGCAGAAAAAATTCCCATACATCTAGTAAATATATAGCATCCAATTTAAATGACACATCCTATAAAGCAGGAAAAGCCACACACAGCAGCTGGTATCTAAAATGTGGTTTGGGATGCCTCTGAAGCATTAAAGAACCTCTCCCAAAAGAGATTGTATTTCTGCTGATAAGCTCTAGCTTTCCAGTCGGAAAAAAAGCAGAGACGTGCCTATTAAATTCTGCATCACTGTAGCCTTCCACAAATACAGGGTGTCTCACACTTTGCAAAACTGAGTAGCACCTCCTTCTGAAACCACTCAAACCATGTTCTGTGCAAATAACTTTAACATAACCTTTTGTTTTAGACACTGAAAGTACATTACTGTCTAACCCTTTGCATTTTAGGATACCCAGTCATGTCCCGAGAACTTCTACTGCCTGACTGACTAGGTAAAGTAAAAGGTACTTCCCTTGGGATTTTCTTCTGAGGTAACCAACAAAACAAAACCATGCTGGCCCCACTTTGGGTCTCAGGGGCATACTTTTTCCATGATGGTCTGCAAAGTCACAGAGCTTGCCTGCCATCTGGAATTGGTCAATATAAGCCCAACGGGCATGCAACGGTTAACCATTTAAAAGCACTAACCAATGATAAAAGCAGTGGACCACAGCAGAATTATTCAGTCAAACGTGAATGATCTCAAGGCCCTGAAGGAATAGGGAAGGTGCGAGTACAGTTCTTATTCAAGATCATCCCTCTTTAAAAGATATTTTATATTGTAGCTATGGAAAGGGAAGGGGCTTATTAGGAATGAATAGCTAAATTTCCTAAATTTATTAGGAATAAATAGCTAAATTAGACTTGGAATAGAGATTTTTATGGCTAATGCAACCTGACCTGTGACTGTACCTGTAACATGACTGCACTGCCAAACATTATTCAGTGTCGGGTTAGAGCTAACACAATGCAGACTTCTTTGCACACTTACTTTTTTAATAGAAAACCGTCTGTAAAACACAAGCAAACATCTTTCAGATCCACTTATGGATCCCACCCAATTTACTTCTCCACCTCTGCATTAGATATGTCAGCAGATGCTTATCTTTGGGTTCCCTCCCCCCTTCTTGAATTCTTGGCAGATGGAGGGTTACTCTCCGTTTTCAGCTCCTGACACCAGGCTCAGACAGTTAGCATCCCAACTGCTGTGCAGTACCTGCTGTGTGAAATGAACTATTGGTTTGGGTCATGTTTCTAGCTGACAAGTCTCTACATCAAAAAATAAAAAAAAAATAATTTTAAAAAACCCAGTGATTTGCCTTGGTAACCCTGAGGACAGATTCAGCCAAGGCCCTGAAGACCAGACGCCCACAGGCAATGAACAGGCTGCCACTTTTCCCTAAGCTCCTCTATTTGCCCACTTCCCCTTGAATTACATCCATGAATTACATGAATTACTGAAGGCAAAGGAGATTTGCTGGGGACCCCCGGAAAGAGTAGCTTCTTCAAGAATGAAAAGTAGTGAATGTAGTCCAGCCACAGGCTTGTAGCTAGCACAAACAAAGGCAGTTGCTGCTGACTGACTCTTTCAAGGTCATCGGTCTGCCTGTAGTTTGCTTCCCTTCATCTGAGGCTTGTAAAACTTCTGCAGACAGCTCCTGAGCAATGCACAACGAAATGCAAGTCAGCGTTTCAGTCCTGAAAAAGGGCAGTATGTCTCTGTGCTACAGAAACCGTGTGGTATAATCCCTGCCTCCTCATGCCCCTCCAAGATTCTTTGAAAAAATTATGCAAAAGCAGCTACTCTCTGAAAGGAAATCAAGCAATTTATAGCTGATTTATCTCTGCCACACACCACTTATCTGGAGTGCATGTTTTCCCTTTCTTAGAGATTGAACAGGATGAGGATATTGAATGGCTCAAAAAAAAAAAAAAAATAAAGCCATCAGCCTTCAGAGCCAGCCAAAACAGTCATCAGCATTTAAAGCAGCATGAAACTACTGGACATCCCCAACCAGGCAACACACACGCACACTTCCACGCAGCCTACCAAGTTCCCCCGGAGCAAACCACAGAAATGCTGCTTCGGCTGCTTGTGCGGAGCCTGAACTACTCCCGCCTTTGAGGGAAGGATGAATAGAAATGGAGGAACCATTTAACTCCCGCTGCGGCAGCACGTGAAGGCACTCCAAAGCTAGGCTCAAACGCCAGCTGGCTAGACAAGAGCTCTCAGTCCCACTATCCCAACTGTTGCAAGAGAAGAGATTGGAAGGTGGTTTGTTGTTGGGGTTTGTCCCTATGAAAGAAGCAGCAGCTTACTACGTCAAATTCCAGTTGACAATGCAAGGCCCATCTCAGCCAGTAGAGCTCCTCCCCTTCCCTGACGCAGCTGGCCCATAGGCTACGTAAGGGAATGATCCCCTCCCCAATCCGAGTGTAACTTTTGCCTCTCATCGACACCACTGTGGAGTTTGTACCAACTGCAAAAGTACACAATTTGCTTTGAGCCTTTCTTCTTCCCCAACAGCAATGTAAAAAGAGCACAAAGCTCAGCTTTTCCAACACAAAAAGCTACAACACAGTTCTGGGCCCCTCACTACAAG
>KL259216.1:20887-33951 GCA_000699545.1 Podiceps cristatus
TTTAGGTTAGATATTAGGAAAAACTTCTTCACCAAAAGGGTGGTCAGGCATTGGAACAGGCTGCCCAGGGAAGGGGTTGAATCTCCATCCCTAAAGAATGGAGAGATGCGGTGCTTGAGGGCATGGTATAGATGGACTTGGCAGTGATGGGTTAACGGTTGGACTCGATGATCTTAAGGGTCTTTTCCAACCTTGACAATCCTATGATCCTATGAACACAAGTTCAAGACCAAGGTCTGTGCCACTGTGACTCCCCTTGGGCCTCTGCCCAGGGGCTTGCTCGGAGCTCAGCGCTGAGCCCCCAGGCCCTGCCTCAGCTGTTGTAGCTGTGCCTGCCTCCAGCCCCAGCCCTGCCTGGCAGTGGACCTTCCTGATCTGGACCCTGCTCTGCGTACTGAGTTCCCAGCTTGACCTCAGACCTGCCTCGCTCGCCGTTGTGCACCTGCCTGGCATCACCGGATGTGGTCCTGACCCTGACTTGCATCCTCAGCTTGACTTCGATCCAGCCTCATTACCATGGACGTGTCTAATGATCTGGACTCCCAGCTGGCCCTGACTGCCACCCCTAGCCCGGCCCAGCTTGCCTTGCTGGGATAAAGCGGAGAACCCCCTCAGCCCGCCCTGTTACTGTACTCGGGTGCCAGACCCTCATCTCTTAAGGAGCACAGCCGTCCTCCTTTGCACCCCAACATCCATGTCAGAGGTGACATATCCTGAATTTGTTTCTTACATGAACAAAACGAGCCCAAGCCATGTGCTAAAAAAGAACTGGGTAAAATAGACATTCATGAGGCAGAAGGTAAGAAAATCTCTAGTATGCTTCATATGTGATTTTTGCACTAGAAGGAAATTCTCAAGTGACTCTGTCCCATGAAGTTTCTGTGCCGCGTCTCTCCTGTAACACTCACCCCTCTCTGGCTTGCAGGGGGTTGTAGGGAGGCAGCCGGCTACCTGAAGCCCAGACACAGCCCACTGCCAGAGAAGAGAAAACTACTCACGCCTTGGGACAATGGAGCTTCCTTAGAGAGCTCCTCTTGTCTCTAAGACTTTGCCGAGCTTTAGAAAACGTTCCTTTTTGTGAAACGCAGTAGCTTTGCAGCTGACAGAAGTTCCAACTGTGCAGGTCTCTGTTATAATAACTACACGAGCTGGGACTCATTAGCCAGCTGTACAAAAATACAACCAAAAATAGAGATGAGAACAGCCTTCCCTCATTCAGAAACAGCTCTTCACAGCTACAAGCTACACATTTTGCATTGCCAAGGAAATGGAGCAGAGACTCTAACCCAGTGCAGGTCAATCTTACTTCCAAGGAAATACGGTCAACTTACAACCTGGATGCAGGAACTTGGGATTTCTAGGGCCAGGCTTTGTTGGGTCCACAGCAGAGCGGGTAGACATAAGGGAACTCATCCCAAAGCCATAAATATCAACTGGAATATCAATGTACTTTCACTTTCTCCCTAAAAACCTGGCCTCTTAGTTTGTTACTACTCCTCCCTGGAGGAAATGATGACAAACCTTCAACTTGTCAGCACCCGGAGAACCTGCTCTGATTATTCAAGTAGTCAAATGGGGGCTTTCCAAGTTGTGGTTGATTGACATGTTTAACATGCTTCTCTCCACCAGAGCCTCTTACCTGATGTCATAAACTTCAGTGTTGTCTGTCCTGTCTGGGGAATAAAGAGGAGGTTTTGGTTGCAGTTGCTCACATGCCTGGCCTCATTTACTGGACAGACTTCCCTTCTTGGATCTGCTGCCTTGTGAGCAGAACATCACTCCCAGCAGATCATACCACCCAACGCGACCACGAAAGGAGGGCTGCGTTCAGAGGAGGCAGCGTTTATCTCTGGATCGCTCTAGGTATTTCACTTCTCTCCCAATGGTAACAGCCTCATCATATGTTCACTAACACTGACTTGTAAGTAGGCAAAATATGCAGACATTGAAACATAAGCCTCAAAAAAATGTCTGACATCATCCCGGGAACTGCTTTCCGCAAGCTGAGAGCACTCACAGTTCCGGTTCCAGCTTCCATCAAACTGGGTACCCGGAGGCCCAAGGAAACACACCCAAGTATTGAAGCTCCCACACCCAAAAAATAGGAAGGGGCTTTGAAAACACACACGCTCCTTCACACAGACAGCAGTGAACAGCAGGAAACAATCACTTCCCAGCAGAAAATAAGAAATTCACCACCCACCAGTTTCTTACTTGGGTGTAATTACTGAGCATGACACTAACCTCACTGCGCTGCTTGTTATGCCAACCCTAAGTGCCCTGCTGTTTCTTTGCACGCTCCCATCTGTTTGTCATTTTTGTCAGTTGTCTCTCCTCTGACACTTTCACTGCAAACTCTTTTGAGTCAAGGACTGATTTTCTGTGAAAGGTGGAGAAAGCCTGGTCTGAGGTGGTGTTGGTCTCTGACTGGGGTTCTTAATTTTTGTTTTGCCATTAAAATTAACTTTTACCTTAAAACAAATAGCACTAAACTGAAAGGACTTTCTGTAACTACCAGTAAAAATATACCAGTTAATAGCAGTGACGGAATCAAATCTGTAACATCATTTCCCTTTCTTTTAACTCTTTATAAATATTTATTGAGTGAGATCAGTGAAAATCTGTCTTCTGTTTGATTACTTTGAAGATCCAACACTTCCTAGCAACCAAAGAACCTGTAAGCAGGGGACATATAGGCCATTAATGATCATGGCAAAACAAACACCCCAAATCACAAGCTTCTGTAGAAAATACTGGCTTCTATTTTGGCATTTCTCCTTTCATAAGTATTGTTTCCCTGAATACAGCCTGAATCAGTAAGGTCATTTCCCTGAGGTAGCACTAATGACTTACAGGGGACTCAGTGTCATCCAAACACTGAGAGATGGAAACCTCCTCCCAGAAAAGGACTTCCAAATCCCTGCATGAGGATGCAGAGTCCCCAAAGGACTATCTGTTAAATAATGAGTGTGCATCTCAGTTTCATGGAACTTCTGTTTCTGTAATTGTCTGAAGTGGATTTATGTTCACAACCATACAGATGTAAGAGTATCAGGACAGCAGTGTCCACCTATATGAGGAAGGTAGTAAAATTGTATAGGAGATTTCATTACTAGTTTTTTATCTTAATACAGCAAGCACTAAGACACAGTCTAAGAAGAAAAAAAAAAAAAACAAAACACCAAAAAACACCCTCTCCCCACACCTTTTCCAAAAGAGAACCATAGGAAAGAAAATGTAAATGAAAACCTGGTTGATCTATATTGAGACGGTTCACGGGAATAAAACCCCATTCCTGACCAGCTCTAGCAAACGCTTCCTTAAGAGGGAGCTCAGATGGTGCAGCAGGCACGGATCCTCTCCATGTTATCTCCAAATGCTGACGAACAAGCTGCCAACTAGCTTCGGAGCGCCGAGTCTAGGGGTAACATGGTAGCTAAACTTAAAACAAACAGCTCCTCTCCATATCCACTTCACAGCATTTTGCCCTAGTTTGCACCTTCAGTTACAGTGTTGGGTTGGCTTGATCCACACTAGGATTCACAGCCCTGCCTTCCCCCAGCCCTTGCAAAATTTTCGGAAGCAGCTTGTTCAATCAGTAGAGAAAAAAAAACCCTGAACTTCTATTTCCAGAGACAGATTAAATAAGCGCTTTTTATTAGTTTCAGGAAGTTTTGGATCCAAGTTTGCTGCCAACAGGAGACAACCGCCTCCCTGCTCACGGGCAGGCAGAAGGGTCGCACTCAGGCCCAGAAGCCATTTGGACGTTACATCTGTGCGAGGATCCAAAACAAAACCCTTCATCAGGGGAGTCTCAATTCCTGGGGCTTGAAATCCAGGCTGAAACTGAGATTTTAGATTTCAGCTCCATCTCAAACCAGCAATGCAGCAGCTAAGGTTCAGTAAGCCTGAGTAGTATGTGGTAGGAGTGAGTAACTAGCAAGGAGCGGAGCCTCCCGCGCTGCTTACCGTCAGCGTAACACTGGACAGACGCTTGTTCTCCAGAAGCACAAGACTTCGTAAGGCACAGAAACACCCGCTCTGTGACAGGAGCAAGATAACACATTGAGGAGGAAGCAAATTGTTCACCACCGATGCGTATTTTACACACTGCTCTGTGCTGATAAGACACACCTCTTACCCGTTCTTCTGATGCGGGCCCGTGCTGAGCCCTGTGAGCACCCGCGGGCCCAGCACTGGAGCCATCGGGTTAGAAGAAGGGACAGCCGAGAGACTGCATCCATCCCATGATTACTCAGTTTACAACTCGGTGATGGGCTTTTTCTCCCTTGACAATTCAGAAAAATCTCATTTTGAGACTGGAAAAACCATGCTACATTTCTCCTGTCTCTAACAGCAGCAGAGGTAATAAAGACCCGGAATTGCATATTCAGGACTGTGCCTATGAGTTAAAGCAGCAGCTGATCTAGGCAGAGACTGCAGGCCACTGCCATAGCTTTACAAGGTCTGCAGGGAGAAGCTGCATAAAGGCTTGTTATTTGTCAAAATAATCAAATGTCCTGAAAATACACGAGGGAACCATTCTGGAGTAGAGATGCAGTTATTTTTACTTAAGTCACTTCCCTGATCAAAACCACACCTTAAAATATATATTCTCTGGCTTTAAAAATCTTTGAAATATGACACGTAACTCATCAGAGATGGCAGCACTGAAGGGAGACTAGACCAGTATCTGAATATCTGGACAGAAAGTCCATAAAACACAAATATCAACATAACCCTGCGACAACAGGAAACAGTGGCAGGTGGGAAAACCGGCAGAAGCCAATTTGAACTCAGCGTGTGCACCTCTAAGGCTGCTTTTTCAGCCACGCTGTCCAGGCAGTGACACAACAGATTGCCGTCACCGCCACCCCACAGCGCAGCCCACACCTTCCAATCTACCCTCATCCCGGCTGGAGACTGAGAGGTGGCCTCTGCCAGCAGCACAGCAACTTCAAAGCTAAATTGTAATTACTAATGATCCTCCTTGACTTTAGTTAGGGATAAGTAGATACTTTTTCTTTTTTCTCATTTGCGTATTTTTCTCGATGGGAATGAATTTCAGTGCTCTGCAAAGTTTGAGGCCAGAGCGGCTGTACCCAGGCAGAACAAGGAGAAGTGTTTCTGCAGGGTTGCAAATACAATCGTGTTGACAACTCTCAGTGGAGATTCACAACTCTTCCTACCACTTCAGGTTCTTCCGAGCAGCGACCGTGAGTCTTATTGACCTGCCAAATGACCTACGGAACGTGCAGGAAAAGGATGCAAGGCGAGGTGCCAGGCCAAGCACACCGTAGAGCCTTTGGGATCAATGCTGGTGCTTAGATCTCATGTAAGTGGTTCAGCTGCTGCGAGGTTACTTCGCCTACACCCAACAGCAAACGTGAAACAAGCACTTGCCTTTTCATCACACTCAAATCTTACATTAAAGCTGCCTTTGGAACACGCTCCCTGTTTGACACTTAAGTTATTTAGCCCCACAGGGCTCAGTTCCCAGTGAGGGAAACCCCCTTTCTATTTTTTCATGCCTTTTTACATTTTTCTGGGCAGAAATTCTCTTCCTAGGTGTTTGTGCTGTACCTTTCACAGCATTGTCCAATTTCAGCTGAGACACCTCAGTGATGCTGCAATGCACCAAAACCCCACCTCTAAATTAATCTGCTCCACGCGTGGAATCTGCTTTTAACACAAGCAGGTGCCGCGCTGCACGGGTCTAACTGACCCGCGGAGTGAAAGGCCCACAACCGAACCCCGAGACAAAACACCCAGGAACACTTGAAACGCGTTCTGCTACCTTGTTCTTCTTGAAAAATGAATTTGAAAGAAGCAGAGACCTCAAGCAAGACATCAGTCCAAGGGTTCACCTCCTGAGCAGACGCTGCTGGCAGACTGACTCTCCTACGTTTTGGCTGCTGGGTGCTAGGCAGGGAAAGCTCCATTAGCCCGAGGGCAAACCCGGCTGACCGCAGGTGGGAGCTCTCCCAAGAAAAACTAGAGTAACCCTCTTTTTCCTCTTCTCACCCCTCCTTTTTTCGTGTTTGCCTAAAGGTGTGAAGACAAAACACGTTTGTGCCTTGCATGTTTTAAAGGAATTGCTTTTCTATTTCAAAAGATATTCCTGTCATTGGAGAGCATACAGGTATCGCAGCTGGCAATAGCTCCTTCCCATTTAAATCTTCAATCTGATTGTATAAATATGTATACTGCGGAACAGAAAACATTCTGACAGGTACACAGGAAGCCTGACAGGATAACCACTCCTCTCTCTACACGCACTAAGCCATCAGGTAAATAACTATTCAAGCTCATGGGCTCTTTTTTTTTTCTTTCCTAAATACATTCTATTTACTTGATCGTCTGTAATGACTCCTCTCTGAAATTGTTAAGCTCTATCATGTAGAACCACATTTAGATGGATTTACACCCACACTCATATCAAGAAATAAGATGGCATCACTCACCTAACGCTGTCAACTTGGCATGAAGTATTCTCTTTTGCTCAAATAATGGCTAAATTCCAATCCTTGTGCCTGCAGCAAGTAATACCTTCATCTACGAGCTATTCCATATTCCTGGGGTCAGGCACAAAGCAAGGTGATATTCTTTACAATTAATACTCTGAAATCCAGCATTTCATGGCCTGAAGTGCAAAGAGGGATCTGAAACCATTTTTTTTTTTTTTTTTTGTGCATAAGTAGAGATGTTTTTACACAGCCTCTTTTGCAGGAGGTGAGCACCCAATATTTTACTCAGAAATGGTTGCACCAAGTCAGAACAAGCTTCCATCCAGAGCAGTGGTGAATCTCTACCCATACCCTATGCCAGAGGAAAGCAAAGGTGCTAGGACAGAGGCAGCAGACAGGAACACTTCCCCAGCGCCCTGCCTCAGGCTCCAGCTCTTGGCCACTTCCCGAGTCTGAAGTGACTTCATGTTTTATAGCATTTAATACATTTTGTTCTTGACTTTCATTTTATTTTTTTTTTTTTAACTCATGCTGCCCACAGTATTTCCTGTGGCATCAACATCCACATATTCTTCAAGAAACCGTTCCTTACTCACCCTTTGCCATGCAGCCCCTAGTTTTATGCTTACAAAATCTGTCAAATCCATCCTCAGGCAGTTGTTTCCTAGATGGAAGAGATCTACCCTATTTAACTATCCCTCATCTAGAGGCCATTCTCTGTCTCTGATCAATCTCCCTTCTCTGCATATTTTAGAGTTGCTCTAGGCTTTTTGAGATGAGAGGCACCAAAACTTTACACAACATTCTAGATTCAAGTCTTATTTTTGAGACATCAGTGCCCTTCAGAGGAAGCTCACAGGTTAACCACAACAGAACAGAAGCATCCAAAAATCACTTTTGTTTTTAAAAGTCTTGGCTCGAATTCATGTGTGAAAGACACTTTTTTTCCACGCTGCTAGCTTTACTATCTTTTAGATAGGGAAATTTCAAATTAGACCAGCAATTCACCTGTTCTTATAACTTACTCCCTTATTAGTTAGAGGTAAGGTTGAGTAGTGGGCAGGTATGCTTGGACTGGATGATCTTAAAGGTCTCTTCCAACAAAGTGATTCTATGATTCTATCTCCAAGAGGGGCAAATGCTTTAGAGAAGGCAAAGTAAATTCTAGAGCACAAAGTGAAATAATGTATTCCATATAGAAACCATCTGCCAAACCCCATAAGTTGTTTTAATTCTTAACACATTAAGATTTATATTGTTATTATGTGCAGGAAACTCAGGAATTGAAGGAACTCAAGAAACCTAAGTATCCTCAATACCAAAGCGTTCAGAAAAAGAAGAGGAACACAGGATCACAAATTTCACATTCGGAAATGTTTTTTCTATCTTCATTAAGGTAACAAACGCGAATAGGTTATTGTCCAGGTATTTCATCATTGAAAAAGTGATCTGGCAGCTTTACTGGACATCACCTGTTCTCCTTCTATGGGAAACGGGAGCACCTGAGATCGCATTCATCATTCCGCCCTACATAGTTACCGCACCTTGTGTGATCAAGCTATGTTAAGTTCTTTGCACAGCAAAAATGTCTTTTGACCTCAATAATATGCATTATTCATCAACAGACCCCTTTTTGAGCTGGATGGAAATGGCAGTTGAACAGGACCAGTGATTCAGACCCAGCCTCCTCCAGCCAAGGGGCCAGAGGTCACTTTCAAGGAAGATAAACTTCAGACTTCCTCTCACCGCTATTTTCAGCAGCTCAATAACAAATGCTATTAAGAGACATGAAATTTTGAGCACCTTTCAGGAATTTCAGCAACTTCAACACGTGAATTTTGCAGACTATCTTGACTCTAAAGCAGATTTCTGGCTTTGATTGTATTTTTTCTGACCTTTCATTGCCTTTCATTGTCCTTTGTGGTGAAGCTGGTAACAGAGAGAGCCTGCATCTTTCCTGGGAGAACTGAAGTTATGTGAATACAAATATTATGCAAAATTCACATGGACAGAAAGGCAGCAACAAAAATTAGAGTTATTTAAAAATTAATAATAAGGAGAGGGACATATTGGGAGACTTGCAATTTAAAAAGCAATAGCTTGTTAAGCTTGCTTTAATACCAGCTTAGTTCATTACTCATTACAGAGTGACAGGGAAAATAAAGCTGGAGGAATTGGTAATGATGCCAGAAGTCTGTATTATGCATTTTGTAGCGCATAATCTCCTAAAACTAAACCAAAAAAAAAAAAAAGAAAAAAAGAAAAGAAGCGCTAATCATCTGTTCCTAGTCCCCTGATTTCATATCAAATTGCCAGCATACAAATCCACTTAAGGGGAATTTTTTAGTTCCTTTTCTGTGGCAGTTTAATAAGATTCCACCAATAAGTCTCTGAAAGCAATATAATTTCTTGTCTCAGAGCAGTTAGATGAGGCTTGCTCTCTTCACGTGAAAACTGTCTTCACCATCCTGCCTCCTTCTGCTGAAGTACTAGGCAGTGGTCCACGCTGCCTTGGCACAGCCTCCTTCTTGCTCAGTGCCTTCCAGGGCTGCATATCACCACCACTTCCTCCAAGTCCTCCAAGCTGGGATTGTTTAGTCTGGAGAAGAGGAGGCTGAGGGGAGACCTTATTGCTCTCTGCAACTACCTGAAAGGAGGGTGTAGTGAGGTGGGGGTCGGTCTCTTCTCCCTAGTAAAGAGTGATAGAACGAGAGGAAACGGCCTCAAGCTGCACCAGGGGAGGTTTAGGTTAGATATTAGGAAAAACTTCTTCACTGAAAGGGTGGTCAGGCATTGGAACAGGCTGCCCAGGGAAGGGGTTGAGTCTCCATCCCTGAAGGTATTTAAAGAACGGAGAGATGCGGTGCTTGAGGGCGTGGTATAGATGGACTTGGCAGTGATGGGTTAACGGTTGGACTCGATGACCTTAAGGGTCTTTTCCAACCTTGACAATTCTACGATTCTAAGTCAATGCTTTTGAACTTCCTAGTCCAAAAATTTAAAAGGCGCTTTTTTTTCCCCCTCCTTTTCTGTTAGGGATGCTCTCTCTGCAGTCACTAAGGTGAAGTAATCTTGGAGGACCTAATCAATACATTTCTAGAGAGCTGTGGTTTCATTCAGCTGTTTCCCAAATCATCTACAACAGTGTTTTACCCAGCCTGATTAATTTCAAGTGTTGGAAACAGGAAGAGCTGTGAGTAGAAAACTCTTTTTACATCATATCATAGCATGATATGCTATTCAGCCTTGAGAAGAGAAGACTAAGGGGGGACCTAATTAAAGTTTATAATTACCTGAAGCAGGGGATGCAGGGGGAATCAGCCAGCCCCTTTTCAGTGGTCTGTGGGGATAGGACAAGGGGCAATGGCTGCAAGCTGGAACACAGGAAGTTCCGCACCAACATGCGGAAAAACTTCTTCACAGTGAGGGTGACAGAGCACTGGAACAGGCTGCCCAGGGAGGTGGTGGAGTCTCCTTCACTGGAGATATTCAAGACCCACCTGGACACCTATCTCAGTGATATGTCCTAGGGAGCCTGCTTTGGCAGGGGGTTTGGACCCGATGATCTCTGGAGGTCCCTTCCAACCCCTACAATTCTATGATTCTATGATAGCTACTTCATGCAGCCAAAGACACTGAAAGAGGCAGCACTGTAGGACCATGTAGTACACTCTCTCATTGATGTCAATCAAATGCTCTCTTTCTCAAATCCTCTTTTCTGAGGATCTGGTCAGCGATGACAATTCAAACAACACACAGAGATTGCACATACATCCACTACGAGGTCAGCACATGAGATATTGGAAACATGTTTTTCCTCTAATAAAGGAAAAATATTGATGAGAATAGTCAATCTGCTGTCAACAGTAGAAACTTGTCAATGTCTGGTTTTGTGTGGAGGATGTTCACCTGGAGCTCTGTTTTTCCACTCTCACATCATGAAAGACACAGAGGATGCTTTTGGAGGAACAAAAAATCTGCTTTACACTGACAGATAATTTATTGCATGAGCCTTATTGAAAAATAACAGGACTTAACTCTTGACAAGCAATTCCATATGCTTGCTCCACACACATCTGCAGAGCATCTCTGCTTACCTCAGAGATGCAAACAAGTCTTCATTCATTACATGCACTAACGCATAGCTAAATACAGCACACTCAGAGCAACTGGATCATCTTTCTGCCTTACAAATTTCTGACAGCTCCTAATAGGAGGCACTAAGAGGTGTGTTTTCTGAAGTGCAGGAAAAAGGAATCTAAAGACTATGTTATTGTGCATCCACTGAAGCATTTGAAAAAAAGATCCTTGAAATAGGCGGTGCAACACTACATCCCACAATAACTTCCTCGAGACTTCAGTGCAAGAAACAGAATCCTTCCTTCCTTCTGGCAGAGAAGATGCTCTCTCGCCAGCCCCGACAGCTCTGGGTTCTGCAGAAGTGTGTAAGCACACAACTAGTTTTATTGACTTGCAGGATCAAAACTTTAATGTACTTGTTCCAGCAGTTCTAGAATATATGAAAAATCAATGAAATGAAGAAAAACAACTGTTTTTGAAGTAGTTACTCTTGCACTTGGGAAGGGCCATGTAAAGGCAAACCACAGTGGTTTACGTTCCCTTTGCCTGCAGGTTTCAGCGGGGCGGTGGGGAAGCAAAACACCTCCTGCAAGTTACAGTGTGGTTTCTGATTCTACTGACAGGAGGTGGCAATGACAAAACAGACAGTTGGGACAGGTAGACATTTGCAAATGGTGGGCAAAACATAAAAGAAGAGGGAAAAGAACAAAATAATCTTTAAGTGCTTTTCCCTACCACTTCTTATTTAGTAGACGGACAGACTTGGAGAAGGGCTTGCAGTAGAGCTAAGTCAGCTTCTTTCCAATTGCTTTAACCAGAGTTTGATGAGGCTTAGCTTTTAGATCTTACTGTTCCTAATAATCAGCATCATTACGGTAGTGCTTGAGGATGAACCAAGAATGAAACCCCACTGCTTTACGCACAATGCAAAGGAAAATATTCTTGACAAAGCTTCGTATATAATTAAAAAAGGGAAAATATAGGAGGATAATTTACAATGATCTGCACCGTATCTGCTGGTTTGCCACCCAAAAGGCAGGCATGGCCAAAGGAAGAGGAAATATATTTATGCTCTAGCTGCCTTATGCTATCAAAGAGCTGCTCAGCAAAGCTCTGCAGTGAATGGTGTGGAGTATAAAGTAAAATACAGGCATTGTGATCTTCCGCATTCCCTGAAACTGCGCAGCCAGGTAAAGGAGGAGACTCCGTGCATTTAAACTGTGCGATACAGCCTTTAAAGAGCCTGTGTAATCTGACAGCACAGTCCCAACGACTCCCAGTTACTGCAAAGTAATACAAAGTACACTCTTTGGTAGTATCACAGAGGAAAAGCGCTTTCATGGGACTTGAAAATGTTTACATGCCAAATCTCTCTAACCAACAAGAACAAACCAAAATCTAAGATAGAGCTGATGAAATTTTAGTGAAATTCTTGATATGTCATGAGACCTTGTGTTGGTTAAAATATACATTATTATGCATTAAAGAAGCCCTGTGGCATTCTTATTTCCAGACGAATTATTGGCTCGCAACATGGCAACACTTGTGAAGACCTCACAGGAAATTATGCTATATCTTGGGAGGGAAAAAAATAGGAAAAAAAAAGGGAGTATGAAATTAGCGTGTCACTGTAGAACAATGCCTCAGCGGAGAACTGGAGAAAAATGGAACAGAGTACCAGAAAAGTTAGAGAAGATTAGATTGATCCCTAAGTCAAGAAAAAATCTAGGAGACAAGAATAAAATCAATCCACACTGCACAGAACAAAGCAGCAGTTTGATAGAGTCCACAAGAAAGTCCACAAGATCTTATCTGGAGTGTATACTATACACTCATACTAGTATTTAATTTTATATAATAGAATAGGTTAGAAGGTGAAGGAAGAATGGAAAGTCAGAAGTAAACCAAAAAAAAAAAAACCAAACCACCACCCAACCCAGACTGTAGAATAGGATACAATTAATTTTTATATAACATGCTTAGTGCAAAGTGTTGTAAATCACCTCGCTGCATGAGAGTCAATCATAACCTAAGGGGACAATAAAGCTTTACAGAAGAGTAAGTAGAGAGGAAATGGCTTAGAGACTGGGAGAGAAAAAGTACCAGGAAAAGAAAATCCAACAATGTCAAACATGATAGGGTCAGTTTGGAGGAATAAGGGAATTGGTGTGTGAGCTAAATAGTAGCAGGCTTGAATGCATCTTTGTGTGGAGACTGAAAGTTTTTTCCTCTGCAACAATGACAAACATTCAGTGAGATGGAAATAACCCGGTGGCATCAAAGTACCAACAGAAACAATGCTATCAGAGGGGAGCACGGCTTTCTAGCTTCCCTCCCCTTCCACAGAGTCATCAGTATCTTAAACAGTTATTTCAGTGAGCACGCAGAGATTTATTTTTAAAGGTCAGAATGGATCATTACAACCACCTAGAACCTGAACTCGTGGTAACGCCAGGACAAGCAGCGCTGTAGCCTCCAAGGTTCACATCATAGAATCATAGAATCACAGCATGTTTT
>KL259217.1:5075-20151 GCA_000699545.1 Podiceps cristatus
TAATTAAGATTAAACCAACAAGAATGACCATGTCCCCATGATTTATACACAATTTTCTCCTTCTTTAAATTATTTTTATTTGATAAATTAAAAGTCTGTCCCCAAATCAAGTTTTAAAACCAAATGCCTTTCCATGAACTGGAAGGCTGTCTTTCAACCAAGTCTATCCTCATGTATCTTCTGAAAACAGCTACAGAAAAAAAAAAAAAATCTTGTAGGATCTGACCTGATCACATAGACATCAACAGTATTTTTTAGGTGTCTTAAATGGGACCAGATTTGAGCCTTAAGCAGGTCATATTTGCAGAGTGGTAAATGTCGTAAATTCCTTGGGGTCTCTTCTTAAAATTGATTAGAAGGACGATACTTTGAGAATAGCAACATGCACAATAGTGCTATTTTTTAAAGACTGAATGTGTTTTCTAACAAGGAAATTAATTTTCTTGAAAAGAAGAAGCCCTAAACCCCCATTTGTATGCACTATAAGACAGTAAATTACTTCAGGCAGTTTATTGTGTCAACACAGTAGATAAACATTGCTCATCACTTAGAGGAACCTGCATCTAAATGGTTTTATAGCTTCAGTTGTTTGCATGATTGCAGTATCTTTACAGTATCATTTGCACTCTTGTAGGTGAAAGAGGCCAAAAAAGAAGGGTATTTTTTGTTTTGTTTATTTTATGTTTGGGTTTACAAAATAAACCCCTCTAGTAAAAGCTTTATACTTAACTTTTCTTTTTCTGTAGTGTTGTTAGCTGACACGGCAAATCAGGTAAGAGGAAGGGAATTTTCTGTCCTTGGGAGAGCATGTGAAGGAAATCTACATAAGATATATCATCAGTTGGACTTGTTGTGACAATTCCTGATAATTAATGTCTCTGCAGAACAGGGATCAACAGGTTGTATACTTCAGAGATAATCACATTTGTGTAAGTCTCAAGTCTAGGAGAACATATGATAATTAATGTTCCAAATAAACATGAGAAGCTTAGTAGAACAACAGAGTGTATGTTTTTAAACAACCTTTTCTTGAAAAGACTTTTACCCCCATTCATGGACCATATTGGCACCTAAGAACTGTCTGTAGCCAATACTGATGGAGAGAAACTGTTTTCCAGTTCAAACTCTTTCTATAGGCCATTATTTATTTCTGTAATTGTTTCCAACTACATTTAATTAGCACTGGAAAATTATCATTTTGGAGCTTAAGTACTTAAAAGCCAATATGGTTCAGTGGAAAACATTTGTTCTTCACAGTAGATAATTGAAAACAACCCTAAAGAAAATAAAAAGGATTGTGTTCATTTAATATGTTTTGCACTGATTAGAGGATGAAAAGGACAGATACTCACAGCACCTAATTTCAGACAGTGAAACTTGTAAAACTGTGGAGCTCATAGCACTGCTGTGATACTTGTGGTAATGCAAACGTCTCCACTTAAGTAACACCTGCCACCATACCACAGTTCTTAAAAGCTGAGAGTCTTACTCCACCATTACGTATAACTGATAAGTATAACTGATTTTATATAAGCCAGTTATAACCGGCTTTATAAACGATTTTTATAGTCTTTCTGAGTATAGCCTTTAAAATTTTCCAGCTATTATAGCTAGGTAAAGGATCATTCACATTTTAGTAAATTCTGTTTTCAGCTTACAAGGAAAAAGGTACATTTTTTCCTCCCTGAAATGCAACAAATTTAGAGGGATAATACTTTTTTTTTTATTTCTTTTTGTTTTCTTTTTTTTCTTCCCTTCCCAGACTGTTTCTTCTAGCTGCTATTCCAACAGCTAGTATTCTGGATCTTTCTATTAACTCCTTTTACCACTCTGCATTGTGCCATTTGAAGAGTTTGATTCCTGTACATTCTTAATTCTGTAATCATTGTTTTGTCCACCATCTTGCATGGGTAAGATTGAAGGGTTTAGAATTTTTCTTAAGGAAATAGAATTTTGCTTAAGGAATAGTTGAATAAAAGCTGGATATTTTGTACATAACTCAGTAAATATTTGGCACATCTCATTTACTCCAGGAAGATTATTTCCATGGAGGCTGAAAGTGTGCTAACTCCTTGAGGAAGAAGACACAAAACATAATTTGTAAATCAAAATCTTTTGCAAATGTAAAGAGAAATCATCTATCATGTTTATGGAGCAAAACTAATTAGTTTCAGCTAATCTCCCTAGGAGATCAGTCCTTTTGAAAAATGCTTGTCTTTTAAGTGCTTAAAATGGTCACTAACAGTTGGATACTAGGTTATGCACTTTTTGGAAACTCACTTTATGCACATCCCTTGCTCCCAATGGCATGCTAAGCTGAATGTGGTGGTCCGTGCTTTCTTGTACAATTGCTCATTACTCTGTGAAACAGTATTAAATAAAACGATTTTTAATGCATCAAAGCCTGCTAATCAGAGCTGCTTTATTATGTTTCTGTGGAGTAAGTGTGCTAATGACTGCATAATGTGTTTGCACTGCAATGTGATTTCCCTTCAGTTTGTTTGAAAGCCTAATTGTGCACAGCTGCCTGGGTTTTGATGATGGACAGATGAATCTTAGTGTCTCCCTTCCAATCAAGTGTCCAGGAGGGACTTGTGGTGTATTTGAAATTGTTTACTTCAATTTAGTTCTGATAAAAGGGACTGTGCCATCATCAGCCACACCTAATAAATTGGTACTGTGATTTTATTTTATGTGCCAATTAAATGCTAGTTGAGTGTGAGCCAGTGTCAGGATTGTGGAGCATTTGTTATACATATTAAATTAGAGTACATTATTAATAGTATATCATGTTTATAGAGCTTCCATTGTGTAGAGGTCTCAAATCCACTTTAAAAGTTAAGGTTGTTCAGTATCATCAGAGCACTGAAGGGAAACTGAGAGACACTGGAAATGACTATTTAAATTTATGCAGCAAAATCTAAACTAAATCTAGCTATCCTGAGTTGAGACTCTTGCTTCAAACACCAAACATATTTCCAAAGTTTAGAAAATTCTAAACTTGCTATGTGCCAAAGATTAAGCTTGTTGCTAAATTGAGTCATCAGAGTTAGTCTAATAGTAATTAAATGTGAAGATGCACTCTGTTATGTGAAAATAGAGTGGAAATAAAACTGTATTTAATGTTTCTTTATTATCATGTGATTTAAAAAGAAAAAGAACCTCTTGTTTAGTCCAATGCCCAGGTATGTGTAGACTCCTGCAGTATATGGTCAGCTATGGAAACTGATAGCAAAACCTTTTGATAGCAATTGTTAGTTAAAATGTTTTGGTTTTAATATTTATGACTGAGAATAAAGCAAAATATTTCACTTTTGGGAGAGGGGTTTTATATTATTGCACAAAAACTGTAACCTGGCATATCTTCATAAGTCAATTGTAATTCGGAACCGACAATGTCTTCAGACGCATATTTTTAAAAATACTAATGTATTAGTCATTGAAAGCATAGTGAGAATTGTCTTCGGTTGATTTACACTAATTGCAGTAGATTTCAGCTAAATCTTCAATTAAAATACATAGACATGCACTTTCTTCTTGGTTTTGAGCATTGTTTCAATATCTTTTCACAGCAAGCAGATTCATCTGTCTGCTGAAGCACCACTTCCCCTGAAGATGCAACTGTAAGCATCATATTTAAGGTGACCAACTAGTTCAAAGTATTTTCAATAAGTGTAAAGCAGTGTAAGAAGTTAAAACAAGTCAAATAAGGCACAGATAGAAGTCAGACTATCGTAAAATTTAACAAACTTTTATTAGAGAATTACTAGATAAATGATTACTCAAAAATATTGGATTGATACATAACTACTGCAAAATGCAGCCAATAAAAGTTAAAGAAAATTATAATCACTGCATATTCAGTAACGCATTTGACAGTATATATTTATTGCAACAGGTGGAAACAAAAAATACTAATGTGGATTGCAGTGCGGATGAACTGTTGGGCAGAACTACTTTTCAGTCACAGAAAAAATTAAGCATGAGAGTTATTTGCTAGTAGTATGCTCAGTCAATGGATATAAAAACAAATGGAGTTTCATTTACTTTAGGCTGATATATAGCATATGCTAAATCAGCAGGATATCAAATATGATGGTGAGTCAAAGCATTTTTTCAGTATATTTCAGAAATGCTCCTGAAACTCTTCTTGTGCTTCTAGCTTATTGCTGCACCACACTGGTGTACTTTCCAATAGCCATTGGCTGGACTAGTTTTGGGGAAAAAAAAAATGTACCACTGTCCAGCTACAGGTCTCTAAGAGACAATTTTCTTAGCAGCTTGGTTATGTAGAATAACTGTGATTACAGGGTAAGTATCTTCAGCTTTTTTATTTCCATGAGCTTTCTGGCAGCATCTCTAAATTGATTGTCTCTGAAGCCAAAGTACAGAAATGTGTTCAGAAAGGACTGAGCCCTCGACAGTATAGTAGCTTTCTAGATGTGAGACAAACATAAGGACATTTCTGCTGTCAAGATATCATCCAGTTAAGACCTTGATTACACCTGCCCATCTCTAGCTGACTAGATTATTCTGGTTTGGAGCTCACATCAGCAGTGGACAAATTATGCACTTTTTTTAACATGTTCATAGAGGAGAGGAGAGGGTAGGAGAAACCTTCATAATTTGATTTAAATATGGAGAAAGTCAGAGATATGGGATTGCTTAGGCTGACCAATTAATACAGAAAGTAAAAAATATTGAAAACAATAGCCCCTTGGGGTAGAGGGTGGGCCTGTGAAACTGTTTAGATGTTTGTACTCAAGGTGGAACCACTGTGTGAAATGATGGAGCCACCAGCCAGGGCTTGACACATTTACAGGTGGGACAAGAGTGTCCCAGACAAGTGTTTTCTGGGTCTGTGGTGCTGGTCTAAACCAGACCAGAGGAGTAGGGCCTTGGTTGGTGTCTCATACATGAGCGTGTGTGTGTCAGAGAATATAAATTGTTATTCTGCTTACTATATAAGTTTTAGATTTTCTGTCACTGACTTCATGTGGTCTGTTCCTGTGGCCTTCCACCCAAACTACTCTCAGATGCCACAAATGGAAAAAACTGAGGTGCATTGTGAAAACAGAAATGATTCTTTTTGCTTTGGGGGTATTACAACTGTGTTGACGTGTGCACAGAATAACAGGGATGAAGAGATTTCTATTTCAATCTGAGTATTTAATATCAATTATATTCTTCAGATACTGGACACACATTGAAGGTGATAAATAATGCATTAACTCTTTTTATATCATTCATTCTAATTCTAAGAATAGCACTAAATCGCTTCTCAAATCTGCACAGAACTGGAAGTTTTTCCTCAGATTTCAGTCTGAATGAGAATTTGTTGTTCTGTGGAGGCCTGTTCTGAAGCTCATTTTGAAGTAAATAGATCTCCATCAATTAACCTCAATCATCAGATTTGTTTCTGACCTGCACCTTGCCTCCAGAAAACCTCTTGTTTAAGATTCTGCATTTAAATGCAACAATCAGTACATTATTTTTATTCTTCCAGCATAGCTATTGAGATGTAAATGAGAACTCTATCTACCTGTGTATTTGAGTTTCTTTTTTGCATATTCTAATTCATTAAGTTAAAAATAAATGACAGTATTCTATTTGCTTCAGCAGATTGGGAATATTAATTCATCTATTCTATAACACTTACTGGTAAATAATGTTGATTTACTTTTCATTTGCATTATAAATATTCAAGTTTTTTATTATTTATTTTTGAAAGGAGTTGAAACTGTAGTCAGTACAGTATATTCTTTCTTACTGACAGTTCAAGTGTCATGAGCATGAACTAATATTTATCGAAATTCAGCTTTACTATTTAAGAAAGAAGTGGAAGACCTGCTCTGTTTCTGCACCTTTTAAAACACTAGTTTTTTGTTCCTTTGTCCTGGATACATGTGACATTTTATTTTTCAAGCTGAAACATGGGAAGGCAAATGGACCCTGTAGACCCTGTACTAGTCAAAGAGCTGTCTTCTTTTTGTTGTTTCTTCCGGAAATGGTGCTTTGAAAGAAATCACTGTTGTAGAACCAATTAGGTTCTTTAAGTGGATCATTACTCAGTCACTGGAGTAATGAATTCCCATTTGCTCAAAGGGCTGCATTCACCCTTCAGTGGCAAAACAAACAGGAATTCATTGCCACAGCTAGGCAACCAGGATTATTTATGCATTCTTTTCAGAATCTTTCTTTTTTCATCTTTATTGGAATTCACCATGAAGATTATTATTTAATGAGGGGGAAGTTCAACTGGAGCCAAACAAAAAGGCACAAGTCTTCTAAGCCAGAGTATATTTTTCAGAAGTGTCTTATTTGTCAGGCTGTTGCAAATTTGCATTTGGGCATTTTTTGCTAGTTAAAATAAAAATGAAAAAAATTGTTTTCTGGGGTTTTTTTACATTCTTTAAAAGAAAGATGAAACTCTATTCCTCAAAGCAAATAAATTTTAAAGTATAATTTAAAGGTGTTGGCAGGATGAAGCACCACTGCTTGATCAAGCACCTCAAGACTTTCTGCTTTTTTCCCATTGTAGCCCTTGTAAGAACAGCATTGTCTACTATATCTGCTTAGATTTTGTCTACTATATCTGCTGGGGAAAAAAACACTAGTGGCTATGTCCGAGTTAATTGAATCATAATCAGACTTCTTCTGGAAATCAAATTTGTGCCTGCTACAGTCATCTGACCATCCGTAATAGCTATCTAAATGCTAAAATGAAATTGTATTTGTAGTGTTTGCTTCTTTTCAGCTTGTTATTTATACATATTATTTATGAGTCAGAGTTCAGAGAACATGTAGTTAACAGCAAAATCACTTTATAACATTAGTGTCATTTACATCTACCTTGCAGCTGAACTTCCCAGTAAATTCAGTTAGGTAGAGTAGCTACAGAAAAGAGAGCAAATTATATTTGTTTCCTAATAAAGGTCAGTTTAAATTTGAAACCTATTAAAAATATCTTTCTACATATGCTTTTATATAGTTTGATATTACATTTCACTCATTTTAATTCTGGGATTTATTTAGATTATTGTAACAAATCAAGGCTATAGGGGCTTTTTTCCCATTTTCTAGATAGCCATTTGGGATATGGCTGTCCTTAATATACTCAGATAAGTTACCTAAGGTCCAAAATTAGACTGGGAGCATGGTTAGTAATTTATAGAATCCATACAGGAAAACTCTAAATATGACCATATGGTTTAACATTTTAAATCCATTCACTTACAAGTCATCTGCCAATATTCTGCAGAAACTAAAGAAATAAATTAAAGTTAAGGAACTATGGAAAGAGAGAGTAAGGTTTTAACTCCATCACTGTTCTTGAAGAAATGATTGCCCCTTTAACAAATACTTTTAAAGACTAGACACTATCGGAAAGGATCTTGGACAGATGTACTGTGCAATTTGTCATGAGAAAACACATTTCTTTTAAAGCTTTTTCTTTTTTTTTTTTTTTTTTTTTTTTTTTTTTAGCAAATATTTTAAAAGTTTAAAAGCAAATTCCATGTGGCAGGAAAAAGTAACCAGATTTTTCACTCATTGTTGAGAAGGCAGCAAGCTTACCTGAGCTTTGATAGTCCAATTCACATCTCTCAATCCCTCTTGTATTTGATGACACAGAATTTTCTTCTCCCAGTTTTTGCCTGTGAGGCTATGGCAACAGCAGTCTCCTCATTCAGGAGTTTATAAGTGTGACAGTGACTTCACAATGTGTGTGCAAGATGCTGTCATCCTTTATCATTGTCATTCATTGGTTCCAACTCAGTGAATTATTTTACCAAAGTCATTTACAATGTTAAACAATTTCACATCATGAATCCATTTGCCAGTTACATCTTTTACTTCCCCTGCACTTATTCCCCATCACTTCTTTATGTCAAATGACCACTTACTTTTGAGACGAGTAATTGTTTTCTCAGTAAGTGTTGTTCAGCACCGATCAATAAAAGGCTTCTGCTCTGAGCTCTTGATTAAGCATTACTTTCCTATTGGAAAAGAAAATTGGGTTACTTTCCTTTAATGTTTTCATGGTTTATTAGAGTGATTAAACTAGGTTAGTAAGAGTGCGTTATGAATCTGGACAGTCCTACTACATGACTCCAACATGCAGATGATATTTCTCATGATTTTTACTGATGTGCACAGCAGTATTTAGACAGAAGCAGTAGTTAGGCAAAAATCTCTGATAACGCTCTAAAAAAAATTAAACTCCAGTGTTTGATGGAAGAGACCCATTCCCCATGTACTCTTGACAAATGTGTCAAGATGCGCATAATTTTTCAACTTCGTCTTTCGGCCTCTGCTAACACCTTATTTTTCTGAGAGAAAAAGATTATATCAAGGGTGGACTTGTGTATACAGCCAATGATAAAATAAATTAGAACAGTCCAAGCCAAGAAACAGGGTTTGTTCACTAATTTCCACAGAAGAAAACTAAGTAGACATATGCAAGAGAATATGAGATAAATTTCTCTCAGTTGAATTATTCATTGTTTTTATACAATTATTTTTTTCTCCAGCCATATGACTGGAGAAGTGTATGTGACTATAATAGTTCTTTCCACGTCAGTGAGAAAATGAAGCAGAATAATCCCCGTTTAAAGCCCCACAGAACACTGGGCACCTTTCTCATGTCATGACTATACTTACCATGAAGTCCTTACAAAAGGCAATTTGTCTGTATGGTTTCTCTTTTCTAATAGTATTTTTTGTTGTTTGGTGAGAAAATCCTGAAAAACTGTCAGGAACCCTGCTCATAAGTTTTGTAAATAGTGTAAAACACACCAGCCATATGTCTGCCAGTGATTTTAATGGGACTTGAAAGCCTGAAATAGTCTTCAAACAAGTCTAAAATCAGTTGCTGGAAAAAAAAAATAATCAGTTGTTGAAGAACAGTCTAATCTACTGCTTACTTTTTGCACTTTTGATCAACTGCATTGTTTTATTAAACTACAGATTAAGATAAAAAGCAATTCTATATAAGACAAATATTTCAGAAGCTTTTTTTTCTGATTTTTTTTTCCTACTGATTAGTTTTTATTTTGCTTTAGAAGAAAACTTAATTCTTACAGAACTACATGTGGCATGGAAAGACCATAGGCACAGCATGAGGCAGCACGGATGTTGTTCAGCTGGGACAGATACTAGAAGTTAATCTAAAAGTAGACCTTGCATGAAAGGGTCAACCTTCCTAGTGGCCTTCCAGTTACAAGAAGGTTTCTGTAATCCCTCCCACAGACTCACAAGCTTCCATGAGCTCTACATCTTTTCATCATCCCCCTGAGAACAGTGCCCTCCTTACAGTAAATGGATTTGTGTCCTATAACATGTGTTTGCAACAATCAAGAAAGACAATGGCCATCGTTATGTTTTTCAAGGCCACATCCATAGTTCCAAATATTTGCTTTGTGGTACATTCATCACTTTGGTCATTCTAATTGCTGTGGAGGGTCTCATTTTGATAATTATTCATCAACTGTAGCTCACTGCAACAATTTGTTTTCTCCTTTTTCTTAGGTTAATATGAAAGAAAAGGAAAAAAAAAAGATCTTCAAGGAAAGAAAGCTTGTAACCACTGCCTTCCATCAGAGTGGGGTAAAGAATCATGTTTGTGATTCCAACAAAAAGCTATGGTACAGTATTTTTTTAAAAATTCTGTGATGAATCTCAAAACTATTTAAAAGTGGGGAGGATTCATGTGAAAACCTGATAACCCATGAAAATTAGCAAGACATTTAACAATAGTGGGAAAGCAACCACAACTTTCTATAAAATTTAATATCCTCCCATTCTTTTGTAAGCTATCAGGAGCTCTCGTTTCCTTTCTGCTATATAAAACAAACAAATTTTATTGCTTCATCTTTTATTATGATGTCCATATGGTACGAAGAAAAATCAATATCAGAACAACATTAAAAAAAAAAAGAGACAGGAAGAAACCTATAAAGACAGTTAGTGTCTAGTCTATATTAGTTTGTGTCTGTATTTGAATGTAAATTTTTGGAAAAAAATGATTTCTCATGAAAATCTTCAAAGTTTTTCTGCCATGTTAGTCCAACCACTCTTGTGAGGAGTGAAGCAGTTAGGGAAATTTAGGTACATATCTTAGAAAAGAAAAAGAAAACAAATTATCAGCCATAACTATTTGAAACCAGTAATCTAAGTGACAATCTAGAAACCCCTGTTAGCGCTTTGCCTCACTGTGATTGTAAAAACATTACCAGTCCTTTTGCCCATGCTAAAACTGAGGATTTCCCCCATTTTTTTTCTTGTAACATTACAAAAACATGAAAAATTTTTTGAAGTATGAGCTACACAGCTATAGACTGCTCCTGAATACTTCTGACCTCAAAGATCCTACAAGACTGTATTGGATTCCTACCTGCTACTACTACTTTTCAACTACATTTCAGTTCTCTTACAGTGCTTGGTTAGAGAAGAAGGTAAATGAAATTACAGCCCAGCTGGTGGTTCTTCTTACAGAATTTCATTTCATCCTTTTTGTTCTTTTCTGTATGTATTTATTATCTTGTTGGCTTTCTAAATGCAGCAGTAATCTATTTAAAAAAAGGGGGAAAAAAACCCCAACACAACAACGTATTCAGTTTATGAATACTATCTAGGATATTCATGTTTAATTCAAGACAAAACCTATGTACTAATATATAATGATTAAAAAACAATGGTTAGAAAACAATGATTAGATCTCAGTGGAAAAATGGTTTGAAATGACACATTTAATCTGTTTATTATTCAAACAAATATTAGACTTTAAAGGTCTACAGTGCAAAGTGAAGTAAGTAGCCACCAAATAACTAAACAACTGTATTCAAGCTTCATTACCCAGCCTAGTTGGGAATTCAGTACAGGCTATTTCTAAATGATAAGGTTGACCCTTTATATTTATTTCTTGGCAGCAACACAATAACTGCAATTATTAATGATGGCTTTCCATGTTTGTGCATGTTCACCAAGAGCAGAACTAAATACGCCAGTTGCAAAACTCAAATTCTTTTGTTTGAATAACCTAAGTGATGTCTATTGTCCATCATAGCAAATTACAGTGACAACAAGAATAACATGGGTCTCAAAAGCATAAAGATAGTTTGGTACAATAATTTAATATGGTTATTTGGATGTTAATTTCAAAAGCTTATGAAACAAAAAGTACAAATGGCTATGAACATTTTTATAAGATTCCTTCCTTTTATTTTTCTTTTTTCTTTTTCTTTTTTTTTTTTTTTTGTGCATGAGTATTTATTAATGTTCCTATAGAGACCTGACTCAAACTCTACTGAAGTCAATTTAGGCACATTTTTTCATTTTCTTTGGATCAATAAAAGGACAATAGACAGTGAAGGAAGAGCTATTTTTCTTTTCCCTGAATTGCTTTATTCTATCTCAGTGTCTTTTACTTTCCCTTACACATACTTGAATTTTTTAATAACGAAGATTACAAATCTGTTTAGGGTACAATTATGTCTGTCACGATGCATTTGCAGACACTGGACAGGAAATGAAGAGAATAGTTTGTAACTGGATAATGAAATCATGACTTAAGTCTAGAAGACATGGACTATAAGTTAGATTATTTATAGCTTAGTTTACAGTAATTTGTGGCTTTTGAGTGAATTTCAAGAGTCATAAATCAAAAAATATAAAGCATCCTTCTAGATAGCTGTCATAAACCAAAGAGAATGACATTTCACAGTCCTTCTTACATGCTATAGAAAATCAGTATTTTTGAAGTTTAAAGCTGTATTTCTTCCCTATTGGCAAATTACTTAAAATAATATAGATTTTTTTTTTTTATTTTGCAAATAATAATAAAAATTTGTGCAAATGATAAAAATCCTACTGCATATTCAAGCAGTAGGAATGAAACTGTGTGTTTCTCAACTTCATAAAATAAAAATGCTCATTTTATGATTACATGAACAATGCAGACTGTTGCTGAGGAGCTAACAAATATAGGATACTGTAAGGTCATTTTAGAACAGTACATTTACTGTGCCAGTAGTAAGGTAATGGGAAAGTCAGAAAACAGTGATATGGGAGATCATATATAATTTAGGCCTAACTCTTTGAAATCTTAATATGCTAAATTTTTCCTTTAGATAATGGGAGGCTAAATTTCAATCAGAATTATAAAACTTAAATAAATATTAACCTTCTGGAATAAGTCACTTCACTGCTGGTTGCTAGAATATGGAAAAAAATCTTAACTTTCTTATTCCTTAAAACTATTTGTGGAGAAAAACTTCAAGAAATAGCTTTCTATAGTAAAAATCATTAAAAGAACTTCAAAAATTTTGGTTGTAAATACTTTAAATTCTTAAGCTGCTGCATGCTTGATGTTCACTTAAGTCCAAAGCCATTTTTTTCAGGGAAGGGAATTAAACTGCTTCCTTATTGGGCTAACTGTTCAGAAGATTGAAAGGAATAAATGGATGAATGTTGGTTGGGCCTTTGAATACTGCCTGGGAGTTTGGTCACACACTTTTCATTGTGGTAGTTGCACAGTTGAACTCTTTAATTTCTATGAAGATTCAGATGAAAAGATTTATTATGGAGACTGCTTAAATATGGTAATCTTACAAGTAATACATAGAAACAAAGTAGTAAAGATATTAAATCACAAAATTTTTATTCCTTTCTTCAAGACTGCATTCAGGAAAAAGAAATTTTTTTATAAAAGGTAAATCTAGTTCTAATTAAAGGATGATAAATTGTATTATTTTAAAGGTGAGCTGAAAATTTGATATCTGTTTTTTCTGTTTTCACCTGAATATCCAGATGCTGCATGGTATTGGAAGTCTTCATAATTCTTGTTGCATTTGTGCTAGATCAGTGGTGACAAAAGCAGGACTAATGAGTACAATAAGGTGCTTGCAGAGTATGTGGGGATCATATATTTATCTTCTACTTGAGGTGTTTCTGTTTCCTCTGACTAAGAAAGAACCTCACTCTTCCCATGCCCCATCCATATACAAACTGTCTAGCTTGTTTCTGTGACCTTCATTTTGATCCTCATAACCCCATGAAAAGGAATATAAAAATCCTAAAACAAGTCAGATGCTGACAACTAATGTTTTTACATGAATGATCTAAGTGACAGAGAGTTTGGGAATTCTTTCTAATTCATTAGAATATAAAAGCAATTCAACTATTCAGTACAGTTAAGAGAGAAAACATTCAATTTCAAGCTTTATGTGCTTTATATCATTTTTAATTTTTTGTATTCTCCCCCAAGAATTCAGCTGTAAGTATGGAAGGTAACTATATAAATATGTATATCTGGAAAAAAAAATTACAGAGTTTTTAGTAGAGGTTAGTGAAAGAAACTCTGCAGCGTCTCTGATAAAGACAAGTAAAAAAGCTCTCTCTCTCCTGTCCTTTTCTCTGAGAATGTTCTTCTCTCTGGTGAATAAACATTGATTTGGCTGAACTACAACAGGATTTTTATAATTTTAGGAATTATTATTTGAGCTGTCTGGAATAGAGATGCAGAACAAACTGATATTTGAAAACATCTTCAGTCTGCATTAAATTGGGACCTGGGTCTTTTCATGAAGAAAAAAAAAATCTTAAACCATACACAAGCGCTTAGAACAGCCAGTAGTCTAATAATAAGAGTCTGCCTCTGTAACCTGTCTCTTTTGCTTTAGTGCAAATGCCTCCATTTAGATTCTCCATATTCCACACAAATGCACCATACTCCTAGTAAGTTTTCACTGAAAAGCCTTCTTATCAGAAACATCATCCAGAACTGACAGTGAAAGATCCATTGAAATTAGACACTTACAAATTGGTTTGACAATTTAGTCATTTTAAAAATAAACAGATTTTTAAAAATCATCCCTGCGTATTATATAGATGTTGCTATATTTTAATGTATTTTTATATTACAACTCATTTCCACATTTGTTTCAGTTTCTTTCATTTGTGTTATCAACTGGATCCCAGTTCCTTTGGGACAGAAATTATTTGGGTTGTGTTGCGTTTGTGTACATTCAGTGTTTTATGCAAATTGCACTATCATAAATGGTAATGAACTGTTTGAAAAATATTAACAGGAAGTAAGTCTTTATGGCATATAGACTGTGCTTTCTTTTTTTCTTACTAGCCTTACCAATAAAAATAGAAATCTATCAACTTTGTGTAAAGTTAGGAAATATATTATCATATAACTTAATGGGTACATTGTAAATACGGAGTTATATCTGTTTCATTATACCAGGGCAGTGAAAAAACCCAATGTTTTCACTATATTTCATTAAAGTCTCATTTCCATTGGTGGTCCACAGATGATACAATCAATCAAGGACAGGAAAAACCTTACTGTTCATAAATTCTCTCTCAAAGATTGTAAGATGTATATTCTGTAATGAGAAATCATGAAGTAGTGGAGTGTAGCTCCTGCATCCTCATCTGCAAGCTGCTTGTAAGTGCTTCTCCGTGCTTCCTCCGTTGGGCCAGAAGGCACTGAAGTGATGTGTTTCTCATTCCCCCTCCTCCTCGCAAATTTATTACTGAATAGCCTCAGGTTTCCCTCATATTCATTCTCCTCCATTCGTGTAGGATTCCTCATGCCAACATCTTCCTTCTGTGCTGGAACGGTAAAGGAAGGGTTGTATCTGTCACTCTCCACATGTGCCTGTTCAAAGTGCACGCTCAGCCTCACTGTCGGCTGGACTGGGGGACAGCAGCCTCATATCTGTTCGGCTGCTGGATTCAGTAATCCCCAGCATCTGCAAATTTATAGTCCTCAGTATTCCCTGCGTAGTGATAACCTCTAACTGACCTGGCACAGCTGAACTAGCTAAGCACCTGGGCAAGGGCAGTTCCTTCCTTCCTTCCTTCCTTCCTTCCTTCCTTCCTTCCTTCCTTCCTTCCTTCCTTCCTTCCTTCCTTCCTTCCTTCCTTCCTTCCTTCCTTCCTCTGAATCACTCTTTGATAACGTCCCCAAATTGATGAGTTTGTGGGGTTGACATGCAGTGAGTGATGGACTTGTGTTACACATAGTAAGATTGGAGGAGGGGAGAGGGGGAGAAAGGGAGAGGGA
>KL259218.1:3362-18545 GCA_000699545.1 Podiceps cristatus
TTTTTTTTTTTTTTTTTTTTTTTTCAGTCAGTATCTGTCTGTTCTGTAAAGCATGAAATATATTTTTGTGTCTTATAGTGGTATAAATATTAGACCAAAGCTTTAGTCTGTAATAGAACTGGAAATATCATATGCAAACATTTTACTGAATTCTCTGGTTTTAAGTTCAACTGTATTAACATCTTCTTTGTTTGTTTATCTATAGCTATTCATTTCAATTTTTGTTGGTATGAATGCTTACTAAAGAGGTACCTTATATTGATATTTAAAAAGATATTTATATGAGGAAATTTGTTTGCAGAAATATCTCTATTTACTAATAGCTACTTTCCTGGGGATCCTTACCTTTTTCCACCATTTCTAAGATGAAGTTTAAGGAGGGAAGAACAAAGATAAATAGAAGGAGGAAGATAATTTGGAGAAACACATTATGAACAGCAAAATAAACAATTGTAACAGACTAAAACCAACAGTGTAGAGACTTAAATATGCCTCATACAGTGTTTGTCTAATGATGATGAATACATTTATAGATAGGCACATTTGAAAAATTCTAGACCACCTGTTTTAATTATTTGGTCTTTGTCTTATTTCTCCCTTTACAACTTTGACTTCACTCTTCTTTTCCAGCTCTTCTCAATACTCAGATTCTGAGTCAACCTTAAAAAGAGAGAGATAATATTAAATGGAAAACATTCATTTACATACAACTTGGTTCATCTCCAGCAGAATCAGGGCAAAGAAACTTTTTATTTTATGATATTGATGAATCTATGGAAAAAATGGAAAGAGTCCCAATTCTGAGATTATTAGAAATAGTTGATTAATATCATTTTGAAGCAATGACTACTAGAATCTATTTTGGTAATTGTTCAGGCTAATAATTGCCTGGACTACAGGGCTAACCTTTTTCTCTTTCAGGTCAACAGAAAGATTCCTAACAATTTAAGTAGGAGGTGACTATGACTATGTATGAGTAACATGGTCTGCATTAATTTTATCTTAATGCCTTTATGGAGGTCAAAAAAGTGGATGATGTATTTTGAAATGGAAACACTGAAGTATTGAGTAGCTTCTAAGTAAGTTATCATCTTCTGAAGTTAGTAATTGTCTGTTTCATTGTAATGCTTCAAATTACATCACCTCATGCCTTGAGTGGCCATGGCAGAGGGATCCAGGCAGACTTTGTTAGCTTTTGCCTATCAATGCAGAGTGTGCTCACAGTCATGCCCATTAATTTTTCATACCCTTAATCCTGAATAAATTGTACAATGGACATGCTTTAAGTTGTAATGGCCTGGCTTTTGAAAATGTGGAATTGGGTTCTCTCAGCAATTCTAATATCTGAGAGATACTTGTCAGATGTCCCAAGTCCTCCTGATGAGATTAAAATTGGCCTCTCATGATATATTTCCTGAAAAATCTTCATCTGCAAACGATGAATACAACAAAGTTCTAAATGGAGGAATTTACTTAAGTCATCTGTAAATATTTATTTTCTCTTCCATTGGTTGTGTAATGAAAGGTTATATGTTGAGTGATTCTGCAGGCTGCTATTCATTTTCAGATAACACACATGAAAGTTTCTCATCCAAAATTGTTTATTTTCCACTATATTAAAAAAGTTCCACTGTTATTGGTAGTTATTATCAATCATGGCTGTATTCTGTGAACATAAATGTGGCATTCATTTACAGCTTTCTGATACTTTGGTCCAAGAACATCATGAGCAGTATAGATGGCATTATTTACTCCGCAGCTCATCTCCTTGACATGTTCTGGATCTGTGCTCTATTTCACTGCTGGGTGTCTCTGTGGCAATGTTATGTTCTGCCAGCATATTTACACATGCTCCCTCTGCCTTTGCCCTTACTGAAAATTGATTAGTACGGTAAACTACCGTGCCCATTTTAGCCCAGTAGTCCTTCACAGAATATAAAGCAAGGTTATGCTCTTTGCTACTAACATGTTCCTCAGATTTGTGGAACAGAGCCAAGGGGGTATATTTTTTTTTTTTTCCCATAAGAAAATGAAGTTAAAAACTTCAGAAGACTGGAGGAAAAATATTTAAATGTTTTTACACTGTATTCTATCTGATGATCTGCACTTGTGTCTTTGTTTTCCAGAATGTCTTCAAGATAGCAGTAAATAAATGGAAAGACAAGGAGGAAAACCAGATCAGGACAAGACAGCAAGCTAGGAAGGGGAGGGGAAAAAAAAAAAAAAAAGGCAAAAAGAAGCGTGCTATGGTACATACCAGATTGCAATCAGCTAAGAAAAACTTTCCTACCAAATTCATGTTTCTGAATCAGTCTTCCATATTGTGCTGTCTGTCATCTCCCATAATAAGACAAGCATGTTATCAGAAAGGCTGTTTGTGTGGCCTGTTTTTCAAGTTGCATATTAGAACTGATGACCACTTGATGATTAGTGAAAAAAATGCACCTTCCAATGCAATGGCACATGTCAGAAATCACACAGCTAATGGGAATGTGACGTGGCACTGGCCAGAAAAGGCACAACGGCAGTTATTGCTTGAAGTTGAACAAGAATCTGTCTTGTATAGTGGTATCAAAGAAAGTAGAAATTCATTTGCAAGTAGAAAAAGAACTGTACAGTTGTGTGTTCCAGGCCTGGACACCCCCACCCCACCCGCTTTTCTGTGTGAATCTGCTACAGAAAAAAAATGGCTTTTTTTTAGAAACATCTTATCCTTCCATAGTTGCATGTTTTAGGGGAATAATGAATCCTGTTTAGCTCTTTGAAAGAACATCTTGAGAAAATCCTAGCCCTAAATGACATTTCAGACTGTCTTCAGCCCTGAGAATCCAGCCTGCTATTTTGTTCTGCAAAATCTTTCTTTTTAAAAGCTTAAGAAGGCAGCATGAGGAGAGAAGAACCATACCCTCATGAATGTGTTTATGAAAGAACTCTAGTTCAGCAACATGATTTGCTTATTCTATTCTCTTATTTACCAGACAAAATCCAAGCACAGTTCCAGTCTTGAACTAAAATCCTGTCTGATTCGGGTTCACACATAACTTCTTTGTTTATCTCCTGTCCATTATTCTTCTCTCAAGTTATCATGACATTTCAGGAAACTTTTTGCCTACTTCTCACATTTATTTTCAAAATGAGAATGTAACTATAGGCCCTGCTTATGTAACAGATGCCTAAATGTAAGCAGTGCCGCTCATACCCTGAGCCCTGAGTTTGATTGTATTTTGCATCCAATTTTTCCAATATTACTGTTAACATGTTCCTATAAATGCAAGTTACTTTGACTTGCATTTCTCAATTCACTAATAAGAAATCTTATTTTCTTCCTTTCTTCCTTTCCTGCTTTCTTTTTTCTTTTTTCTCTCTTCTTCTTTCCCTCCCTGCTTCTCCCTTCTCTCTCTTTCTCTGTCCTTTCCTCTCTCTCTCATCTCAGTTTTTAGGAAACACAGGAGACTCAGCATATGTCAGTGCTAAACCTTTCAGTTGTGGATACAGAACATGGGGTTTTTAAGGAAAGACCTTAGGATGGATGCTGCACCTTCCGGATCCCTGTGGTGCTGCTGGAAACGATGAGTGTCTTTATAAGACAGAATAGACCTAGATGGGCATAGAGGCGTCAGACACTAGGGATTAACTCAAAAGGTAGGGTCAGGGAAAAGATAAGGTTTATAAAATGTACAGATTAAAGAGAAAAGAATAAGATTAAGGGGAGAGACAGTCTTACAAATCAGTACAGTCAGGAGTGAGACTGCTGCATTCTCTTCACTGAAAAGCTAACACTCCCTTTATTCAGAAATGTTCAGAAGTAATAAACAGTGCCTTGAACTCCTCTAGCCTCCTTTCTTTTAACCTTATCCTTCTAGTACACCCCATGTTATGTCCACTGGGGAGATCTTTGACTCTTTCAAAAGCAAGTGGCTCAATTAGAAAAGAAGCAGCGTCTGCCACACAGCCCACTCGCTACCGCAGCCTCCTTTAATCCAATCTAAACTGAAAGCATTCATTTATACGTCTGCGCTGTCACAATGGAACGTATTGATTATCAATACAGGGACCACAGTTTCAAAACAAGTCAACTGTAGGGTTCACTGTGTACAATTGTGACACTATTTTGAAAAGATCCCTGCTCTGAGACATTTATGGACGTGCTCTCAATAGGTTTTGTTTCCAGGGCTTCGTCACCTTTACTGTAGTCCCTTTACTTCTCTGGCCCAAAGGACAGTGGTGCTGAGCTCTTCTTCATCCCTAAGGACTGTCTTTTGTTCTGGCATTTCATTAGCATAGTGGGGCTGTAATCCACAAGAAAGTTGCTAATAATGCCATGGTAACAGAAATACATATAAACAGACAGAGGGAACAGTAAATATTACTAATTCTTAATTAATCAGAAAGTGAATGTTCAGATATATTACTCACTTTTCAGTTCTATTCTGAAGATCCATTTCTAACTTAGTGTCAAAACCAGAGTATTTGGCAGGCTTTTAGATTTACATTGCAAAATTTGTTATTTATGTTAAGTATTCCTGCCATAACAGTTACTCCATTGAGACACTGTAAAATCATATTGCTCTAACCAATGGCTTTCTCCTGCCAGAGGAGGTCTTGTCACCGTGGAAAGGGCGAAAGAACCAAAATCTACAACTGTTGCTTCAACTGCTTTTGTGCAAGATGTGTAATTTCCTCTGCATCTTCACAATGCTGTGCCCATAGTTATAAAAAGTGGAAATAACAACTTCTAGTTCTTGTAGTTCTTGGCAGGCCATGCCATTAAATAACCTGGTCAAAAGACTTTTTTTTTTTTTTTTTTTTTTAAGTGCCTTCTGGAAAATTTCAATCAAGCACATGAATGTTTTATTGATGAGCTTCAGAGACATGGTCATTTCTTTTGTCATGAGTTCTTTAACTGATGTATAGTGCCCAAGACTGTTCTATATTCTGTACTTAACAGGTCTTCTTAATTAGCACTACCACTGTTTTAACACAACAAGCATAAATTGCACTGTAGCCCCTTTGAAGGTAAGGCTATAACCTACAACTGAGACTTGCTCAAATTTTGAAAATAACTACAAAAAAGCAAACCTGATTACCTTGTCCCAAATCTTTTCCAACTGTACTGCTGGAGAAAATGCTTTAGTAGAGAAACAAACCAATCAAAAATGTAGTTGAATTTCCAAATGTGAATATGAAGCAATTATTCGTATTCATATTTTAGTTCTCCTCCACCCTATCTGATGGCGTCTGAAACACCTCTGGATACTGTAGAATTTATCGATTGACAAAGATAGAGTAATTCTAAGCAAGAAAGAAGGGTTAATAGCTGAGATACTTAAAAAAACAGTAATATTTTATATTGTTGTTTTCTTCCTCATTGTCATCTTTTTGAGAGAGTGATTTGATGATGTAGCTATGTGATGTAATATGAATATATTTGCACACTTTTCTACTGCTTGATTTCAGCTTAGTTTAAGGATTTGGCCCCATGACTTCTGCCCCAGGGCTTCTGTTTTTACTGAACAAAAATCTCCTCTTTCATTTCTACATGAGTTTCTGTGGCTCAGCCAATAACAACAGACATTCAATATTTTTTAAATCTATCCTTAATTTAATAATTTCTCAGAGTTTGTGTCATCTGGCATCTGTCAGGATTCAGATTCTAATTCAGGCACCCTATTTTAGTTTTCTACAAATACTCTAGATGTCTAAGTGTGTGACCATGGCCACCCATGCTGTGATCTGCACTTAGTTCACTGATCGGTTCATAGTGTCAGTCTTTTAAGCGCACTGTTGATCACCAGTCCATTCCACACCACTCTGTTCCTATATCTGGAGAAGAAATGGATGAGGAAGTATTTGGGGATTTTTGAACAAGAGATAATTTAGAGACCTCTCAACACAAGATGGCTTCTTCTTATGTAACTTTAGTCATCTGCAAGTTTGGCTAGACTCCTGGGATGGACAAGGAGTAATAAATAGCTCTAGGGTGCCACAAACATAGGTGTTTAAGAAAGCTGGGACAAGTAAGACAGATCCCATACATGACTGAGGAATCCTAGAATATTTTTACTTTATCTTATTTGTTATAGTCGCCCTAAAAAACCCTGGAAAGCCCCAAAGTTTTCATGTTAATTATAAAATTTAAAATTAGAAAAAGTTTGTCTTTTCATTCTCTGGAAGTTGACGGTTTGTGGTTTATTACAAGATTCAGGGGTTGTTTAGAACAAAGCAAATTAATTGACTTTATACACACACGTTACTTCCAGATTCCTCATTCCTTAATTATAAAATGGACACTCCAAAATGAAAACTACTGCCACCAAAACTGAGTAGAAAATTACGTAACAAAAAAGAATGGCTGATAGGTAAGGAAAGTTTTTAAAAGTTGTGTTGGATACCTGAAGAAATGGAGTTTTGCACTGACAAAAGGTATTTTCTTCAGTTAAAAAGCAATCCTGGCTAAGAGGGAGGTGAAGTCTGTGATAAAAAATAATGGAAAAAATATGGAGCCTGATAGCAATGAATAAAATCAGTATTAGATAATGGAGAGAACTGATAAAGAAACAAAAGGGATCAGTTGAAAATCTATGGGTAATAGGGCAAAGATAACAAGAAGTTCTTTAAGCAGGAACAAAATGCTTACAGTATTATACAACTATGGATGGTAAAATTGTTAATCCTGGTAGAGAAAGTGCAGAATTAAGTAAATACGTCTGTTTTCTAAAAGAAGAATGAAATATTTTATTTTCTCTCACTTCTGAGGAAGAGTGCTAAACAGCAACACTAAATATTTTTACATCTTCGGAATTAGATAATTCGCAGTCAAGATTATTTATCTGTGCAGCTGCTTGAATTAATCCAATTTTTTAGCAAATCTAAATATTCTGAGGAACTTCCAGAACCATGAAAAAAATAGTCATGGCCCAACATTAACAACTAGTAAGTTCATTTACCTTGAAAATAATTTGCTAGTTAGTCCAAACCTTAGGAAAAAATTCTTGGATGAATTGAACTAAGATTTAAATTAGAATTGATGCCAGTCAATATAACATTATGGAAAATACTTTTTTTTTTTTTTCCAAATGGTTCTGTGTCTTGATGAGATTGTAAAATGTTTTTATAAAGTAATTGTCCCGATGGAACATACCTAGATGTTTTGTAGTTTCAGAGGCATTGCGTGCAGCTGGCAGATGTGACTCGGCATCCATGGGCGTAGTGTCAGCTAGCAGCCAGGTGTGATGCCCGAGGTGTCTGAAATCACATAGAACCTCTATGTCTAGACAGCTGGATTGTCCCCTGGTGCTCACAGTGATGGAATTCATCTGCTGCACTAAAGGCATCCAAAAATTAAGATGCCTGAGTTGGAGCTAGATTCTTTTTAAAGTCAACGGAGAAAACAGGCACCTTCCCGTGTGCTTCAGCTGACCTAGCTGAAAAGCCTTTCTTAGGGTGAGGTGAAACATCACTGTAAGGTGCTGAATTTCCCTCCATCAACTATGGGGAAAGATAGTGAAACTGAAATTAGATGATATCAACCCAATGCAGTACAAAAAGGATATTGACAATCTGGAAAAGGTTTGGAAAAGATCTATTGAAGCATTTCAGGTTTTGGAAAAGGTGCTTTGTAGCCTGGAACTGAAGAAGTACAATCAATTTTGTTTGTCCAGAAAGGTTAAGAGGTTGCAACCTCTGATTACATCTGAAGAAGTATTTGATACTATAGGAGGCTCTTTAATCTTCCAGAAAAAGAAAGAAAAGGAAAAAAACCCTCCACAACATAACATCCAGCAGTTCAAAGCTTAAACTAGCACAGTGTAAGTGCAGAAATTAAAGTGCACATCATTTACAATAGAGGTAGCTGTATGGAGAAAGCTGTGTGACTGTCACAGCTAGTGCCTGTAAAAGCTTATCTCAGGGTATAGAGGCTTCTCATTGCCTTGAGAGCGTATTGAAACAGTATGCTACCATGCAAAGTGAGGAGATGAGCTTGGTTAAATTCCTGGTGAGATGTTGTGGCCTGGGATGCACCAAGCAACAGACTAAATACTCACGATTATTCATTCTGCCTTTGAAACATGTGAATTTCAAAATCTCTTTTCATAGGGTAGAAAAGAAGCATTGTACATTTATCAGTGTTCTTTTTATTTATCAATATATTTATCTTTATTTATCAAGTTCCAAAGATAACTAGGAGAAATTATTAACTAAGGCAAAAAGGAAGGTGAAAAACGAGGGAGATGATAAAGAGGGAAAATGAAAAATAATTGCACAGAATTTTCACTCCCACTGCCAGGCATTTGGTTAAAATAATTTTAATTTGGGTTTGGATCTAAAAATTGTATTTTATTTTATTTCCAGTTTAATTTCTTTGATTTTGGGAAAAAAGTATATGGTTTATTTACCTGTCACTTTCTCCTTTTTTTCCCTCTCTTTTTTGCCTTCCCTCTTTCACCAAAAAAACAAAAAATAACACAAGAAGTTTGGAAATAGAAGACCAGAAAGGGAAGGATATTTTAAGGGTTTTTTTTAACAAAAAATAATTATTTGGGTAGAAATTAAGTGAAAAGCATACTTTCCTATTCTTTCATGATATAACACACATAAAAGAAATTAAATGATACAATGACATTTTTTCAAAACTTAATGAACTTTGAAAAATTTATAAACATTCCTAAATAAAGAGTACTAGTATTTAATATCCTAGTATTTAATAATTAAATGATTTTCATGGTACCTATGTAGTTCTGTCTTTTTTCTGGCACTTTGAAAAAAATTACCATAGGCTTATAACCACAAAGAATGAAGTTGTTTCTTTACATCTTGATACAGCAGCTGCTGTTGAAATGTTTTTATAAATGAGACCATATTATAAAATAACATCTTACAGGAGACTCTTCTGCTTAGCTAGCCGGGAATGTAGGCAGCCTTAACCCACTTGGTATTATGTCTAGAACTTTTATATATATATTTTTCTTGCTGTTTACAGCCTTTTTTACTAGCATGCCTTTTTTTTTTTTCAGTGCGCAGGTTTGTGGAGCAAGCAGCTGTTCATTTGTTTTGTCAGTAATGGAAAGAAGACTTGAACAGCTGATGACAGGTAATTTGGGCTGATGTTCAAGTTCTTATAATAGAACTGTGTAGAAAGCTATCACTTTATCTTACAGTGTCTGTATACGTGTGACAAGACTTTCAGAACAGGAGAAGAAATTTGCACTTCACAGGGTAAATAATAAAACATGAGAAAATAGACAGCGGTGTTAAGAATGACGTATAGAAAAACTGCGCGCAGGAAGCCATTTCTGGTGCACAACAAGGCGGTTTGCTGGTTGTACGCTACTGGAATTTTTGATAAGTGTTCGTGACAATCTTGCATTGGCACCTCTTCTATCAGTTTTTAATACGAATCTGGAGTGTGCTCAGAACGTTCGTATTCCTCTATTGGAAAATGGGTAATATTAACTTACTATAGGATTTCAGGGATTTCTAGGCAAATTTAGCACGCTTGCATTTTGTCCAGTTGGAGCCTCATTTCCACTTGTCATTCACTCTCTGGAGATTTCTCTTCTGATGTAGTTTCTGGCAGTTCTTTGGCAGCTCTTGAGCGTTTCCAGTAAATCATCCCCACACGTTCACGGCTGTCCTCTGTTCCAGACCTACTTCCATGCAGGAATCTGTATTTCCAACATCCCTCAAGGGAAGCTGTTCTTTCATGGCTTTCTGGAAATGGCAGTTGTAGTAATTATAGTTGTCCTCTACTTCTGCCTTGTCTGACCTTGAAAGTACCTTTTGTATACCCATCCCTGTCCTCTGCTGCTTTTCTCTGTCACTGGCAACCCTCTTACTGCCCGTCCTACACAGAGTTCAGGGAGTTCCCCGTTACCTCTGTTACAGCAGTATTTGGCTCCCCACTGCCACTTTTTAATTCGTTCTGTCAGCTTTCCTACCACTGCTGGCTTCAAAAGTTTATTTGCTGTAGGCAACAGAGAGTCCACATATGGAGTGCCTGGAGATGCTGTCCTGGCTGCTGCCCATGCCTTCTGTTAGTGTATGTCTCCAGTTGTTCAGTTGCTTCTTAGCTTGCTCGTGAAGCTGTGAAAAAGCTCTTTTTCATAGATATCCCCATACATTTGCATTGCAGATGCAGTGTCGGTCATCACTTGTGATGAGTAACTCAGTAGTTTTGCTTAGCATCACAAAAAATTAAAATAGAAAGTATGTTATGAAGAGTTCAGGTGATAGTACAATCATCAGAAGCCATATGACACACAAGAATGGCAAAAGCTATTTGTTTCAGGCAAAACCAGAGGCTATGTATCATATTTCTTATCATTATATAATAGGAGGTAATTATTAAGTATTTGGATACACAGAAATATATTCTGTACTAATCATGGCACCTGAAAGCTTTCCGCTTTCATAGTGAAACAAACTCCATATATATATTGGTACTCACGGATTACTTATTTGTTCTGCTCTTCTCTGTGGCTTCTTCTTTCCAATTTAAGTGGTTTTGGCATCATTGTGCTACATGGTGTGACTGAAAGGTCATTTTACAACCTGTTGCATCCCCTGGTTGCCACTAGACTCCTTCTGGTACTGTGTCTCCATGTAGCAATTGGATTAAGAAAGGATCATACAGCTTAATGATCTGTGATAGGGATATGATTCTTGGAATGCAAAATAGAGGAGAAAAACTTGTCATAAGTTAATGAAAAATTGAGGAGATAAAATAAAGAGGTACAAATAAAGACAAGAGTGAAAGGTAGGGCAATGTGTAAATGGCAAATAAGCAAATCAATAATTAATGACAATAAAAACCAACTACCTCAGAAATGCAAGGCCTATTTTTTATTCTTTGAATCTTCCTTCATTGGCCACTGCAAATAAAAAAAAAAAAAAGTTCTGGATGTTTTTGTCCTTGGTAATCTTCAGCATGCCAATTTCTACCATAGCAAGAAGAATTTGTCAATATTCAGACAAATAACCTGAACAGTACAAATATTGAAGTTGTTACTGCTAAGGATAAAGGAATATTAAAGCTATCTAGGTACATTTATTTTTTGATGTATTGCTGTTGATTTGATGTTGTGTTTTTATTTAATCTTCAGCAAATTGCCCTTTTAATTTTAAACCCACATGAAGCAACCTCCAAAATTAAATGACTCTGTATTTCAGTCCCTGTAAATTAGACTAAACAATTAATAATATATCCAGTGTATTATTTTTGAGGAATAGAGAGTCAGTTAAATATTTTTTGTGAGTTGTACTGAGATTTAGCCACCTACCTTCCTTTCACATTAATGGGACTCACGCAGATAGATTGCCCTCAGCTGCGTAAGTTTTCACCCTTCGGTCTCAAGCTAGGCCTTCAATTACAACCTGGAGAACCAAACACACCCTGCAGTTATGAAAGACGTAGGCCTGGGCACTCAGCATAAAGAGGGAAATATCAAAATAAGGTTATTTGGCAGGAACAGGGAAAAAAATGATTTTTTATAAATGACAGACAGGACAGATGGAACTAAAAGTCGTGCAGCTGAGAGGAGGATCAAAGAAGAACAACTATTTCCTTGATGCAGGGAAGAGAAAGCAACAACAAAGTGTGCAGTGCAGCGTGTGCTCCTGACATGGCCAGGTCAGCCAGCAGCTCAGAGAAACTTCTGAGCAGGGTAAATGGGACTAGAGTCAGGAAGAGGGAAATGCATGAATATCTTGAAAAGACAGAAAGAAAAAATGTGGTTTTAAAGTTCCTTCCCTGTAAAGTTGCCAACTTTTAGGCTTTCTTTACTATTATGACATACATCAAATTATGTTTGTATCAAGACGCTACTACCAGTGAGTCTATTTTCTAAAGGGAAAAATGGGACACAAATCTAGTGACAAAACTTTGAGAAAAATGAGCCTTCATGATAAAGACCTAGAGTGTTTGTATGGATTTGTGAGGGAGGTGAGGAGAGAAAGAGAGAAAGAGAGAGAGGGCAAGGGAGAGAGAGAAATGGATTTTAATCTACACTGAAATTATTTTTAACTCAGTCTTACGATTTTTATAACCTGAATTTTTCAATGCTGGAGTTGTATTTTGATTACAGAGGCTTATTGTTTTCAGTCTTTTGCTTTTATTCTTTTTTAAAATATTTTAATGACATTACAAATTGTATTAGAGAACCAAGGAGGCAGGCAAACCCCCAGGTTTTTCAGATGCTCAGTTCCTGTCAGGATACATAACCCAGGACTCAGGTCTGGACGTACTAGCCCAGATGTCACAGCACACTCGTGTGTGTGCCTCGCTTGGTGTGAGCCAGCCCTCTGCAAACCCCGTGGTGAAATCTGCTACACCTTCCCCCACCATCCGCCCGACCATCGTTCTGTACAAGAACGGCCGGGAAGCTGGGATCTACTACGTTCCTCAATGCATATTACCAGGAAATAGTGAGATGGTGGCTTTCACCTCCAAGATTAAATGTGTTTAGAGATAGTCCCTAGAGAACTGTTTCCTCAAGACATATGTTTTAGCCAGTGCTTCCCAGCTCCATGTTTTTGGAGGGAACTAAGATTTTAAAAATAGATTTTTTACAATTTTTTCTCAACCCAAATGCTATTCAAAAGATAAATTAAAGCTTGAGTGAAGTTACTTCATCCTGTTCCAGAATATAATTTTATTTTATTTTTATTTAATGTATTTAGGTTGGTGGATAGGTAAATGATTGTAACATGAACCTGTTTCTCATTGATGTATGTGTCTAGAAGAATAAAGGAAGACGAGAGGGCAAGAGGAATGGATATTAAAGTGAGCAATATATTTCAGTTTTCTTCTTGCTGTTCCATTAATGGTACCCATGAGAAGACCCATCTTACATTTCATAGCAGTTCTTTTTTTCTCCCATTTCCTCTTCCCTCTTGAGCATCATTTATAGAAAAAGTATATCCCTAATATTTTCTATAGTCTTTGACTTGGCAATTCATTATTTGCCACAAACTATTTTTTTTTTTTTTTTTTTTTTGTATTTCCAGAGCTTTACTTGTATTTTTACTGTCTGTGGGCTTGAAGATCAAATTATATATTCATTGATAGAAATGCATTTTACAGTGTAAAGCTTGCTTCATTCTGCCAGAGCTCCTTTCAAATGACTATGGATTATTCAGGTAAAATAATAATTATCTCCCAAGAATTAAAATAAAAATAATCTCTACTGACTGTCACTGCTTTATCGCAATGTTAGATAACAGGATAAGTTCAAATGAACATTTTTACTTTCTTTCTGTCTTGCTAATTTGCAGCTAAGATTACATTTCTGTGATTTTCATCTCCTATGGATCAAGGGTTCTGACATTTGTACCCTGTGTTACCCCCCACCCCCCCCCCATGTTCATCCATGCACTTCTTAATGCTGAAGGGAATATAAGAGTACAAAGTGAACAGCAACAACGCTGTTCAAGAACATTTGGTCTTTGGAGGAAAAGTGTTTTTCACATAATTCCCTTGTTGCTGAAAGCACATGGAGGATTTCTACTGGAGCAGGTCCAAGTGTGGATTTAGCAGAATGGTGAGGGAAAAGTTCTCTGGTGATTCCTCCCCACAGTTCGCATTATCCAGGAGCCCCCTCTTCCAAAGAGCCAGGCAGCACCATGGCTGCGCAACCTTCCTCTCTTAGGGGGAAGTTTTCACAACAGGGATGTTTCCAAGGATCTGTACGTGTGTCTGCATCATTCTCCGAGGCTGAGCTTGGAAAATCCAAACCCCACAAATTTCTAGCCAGTCTGTTTCAGATACTTTGCAGTTTTGTGGGTGTTTGTACCAAAGTGGTGCGATGCCTCGTTAGCAATGAAGTATCTACGTGCTAAGTTTTATAATCAGACTGGAATCCAAATTACACACTGATGTTGTGTAATTCAGCTCTAGCATTGTGGCCTAGGCTGGTATCATATGGCAGTTTGCTATTATGGAAATTACCTCAGACTGGTGATAATGTTAAATGTCTGCTCATATGTTCAACTTATGTGGGAATTTCTTTGTTCCCAAACCCAAGAATGTGCAGAGGAAGAAGAGCAAACTGAGTCTGCTTAACACTTCTCACTAACACTGAACATGGTGCTGTGTGGGTGACAGTAGGTGTAAGTCATTTGAAAAAAGGAGCTTGAAAGCAGGTTTTAATAAATTCAGTTATCATTTTTCTAACTTTGTTTTATGACTTTTTGCCCAGCTGCAATAGGTAGAACATCATCTGGAAATGCTGCAATATATAATTTTTCACTGATGCCTTAACAGTGGAAGATGGACCTTGCCCAAATTTGTGCGTAGAGAGCTGTGAAATGTGGCACTCAAATATCTCAAAGAAACAGTTTTCTTCACTGAATGTGGATGGTGAAAATCAATTATATGTAGATTGGCTATGAGAGAGACAAGCTGTTCTGTTGATTTAGGCATGACCTGTGTGGTGACGCTTCATCTCCCACTGAACTAAATATTCTTTCAAATGACATATTAATGGGAGGGCATCCAAAATACTTGCTAAGCAAATGAATGTGTAATAGCCAGATGGTTTATTTTATTTGGATTTTCAGTAATCCTCAGAGGATGAGAAAAGGGATTTATTTAGGATTCAATAAGTTATGGCATGCAGTTACCTGTGTTAAAGTGTCTTGAAATACAGTAGGTTATAATTGCAGATCTATTCTGTTCTTTTCTTATTCTGCCACATTTGTAAAGCACTGTGGAAAATGTCAGGCACCTTTTCATGGCATGGTAGGAGCACAGGTCGGGGATGTTTAAGAAATAGTGCTATAAAAGTGATGGTGAAGCAAATTACCTAATAATCCCTTCTGCTATTCTTAGGACTATTCGAATCTTTCATTCCACATCAAACTCCTTCTATTTAAAATTTAGCATAAGGACCATAACACGTCTCAGAAGACCAAATAAAACTTACCTTGTGAGCCTACCTACATAGCTCTTTTTGATACATGAAATGTATTTTGGGATGTCTTCTCTTCACCTGAACATATTGTACTGAGACAGAAACTTCTAATACAATACTGTACAGTCTTGCTGTTCATACTCTGTATGTGTCTGGTCAAATGTCCTCAGCATATGCACACTCTCTGCAGCTGGGAGTGTGAGATACAGATGCTAAATTTATGTAAAGGCTGGCTTTTCTCCACCTGGTTCCCTAATATACATACATACATATA
>JMFS01018910.1:0-14067 GCA_000699545.1 Podiceps cristatus
GGGGGGGGCGAGGTGAGGTTTCTATTTGTGAGTGCAGGCACTTGAAAGAGATGACAGAAGTCTGATAAACTGAAAATCTAAGGTGCGGACACTAAATGAAAATCTGGAAACAACCAACAACTACAAACAAATGCCTGCAAAATAAAAACCCTTCAGTTTATATGAATAAATATCCTCCAGCTTAAAAATATGCTCTCACTTCAACAGATGGCAAGCAGCCCTGTCTCTATAGGCTCCTCCTGTTTCATAATCCGCACCTTGGAGAAAGCAATCCATCTGAAATTTGCTGTCACACCAGCACCAATAAACATACAGTTGGCACAAGGTGTGTCACAACACAGCATCTGTGTATGCAGCTTTGCAGTCATGATGCTGCTTTTTAGAGATGTTAAACACCTAGAACCCAGAAATCTAGCCTTCTCCCGCTTTGGAAAACTAGAGCTTTCATTTGAGGTGCCTAAAACTGATTTTAGAAGCCCAGGGTTTAAGGCTTCCATGTCTGAAAATTTTTCAGAACCTAGTATGGAGTACTGTATTTAATATATTTACTACAAGTCAACTGTCACTTAGAGAAGAGCACAGAAACAGGTGTAACTGCAAATTTAACACTGAACAAAATAGGTGCCTCTTATTTGACTTTCACAGTAAGTACAAAGCTGACTACTTGCTTTTGTCTTTGGTCTCTTTCACACTTGGCTAGAGCCTGCAGTCTGTAGCAACTTGGTTTAGGAGCTGGATTCGTTAATTACACACGCTTAACCAGAGTTAAAGTAAACATATTACAGACAATTGAAATGTGTTCATTCATGCTAACAGAGGCAGGGATATGTACCACTTCATTAATGCAGACAGTGCCTCTGCTTAAAGATCGTGTGGGTCGCAATCCAATGCATTTAAATTAATTATGAAGTCCCCTTTCACCTTCCCAGCAGGACTTTCACTAAAATTACAGCAGCACATGGTAAGGGTCCAGCACTCCCATGGGTGAGCAGGATAAGCTGATGGCTCTCCCCTGCACCACATGTGCCCAGGAATTCTCCAAGGGAAGGGGGTGACCCAGGGGAATGGGAAATGGGCTGCAGAGCCTTGCACTTCTAGGTCCTGAGTTCAAATCAGAACCAGGTCGGTAGTGACTGAAAAGCCATCCTCATCTGCTGCAGACCCGAATGAATCATTCCCTGCAAACCGGGCTCACGTAACTCCTTTCTACTCATAACTAGGCTGGATTTCATTACTGATGAGCGCTGGTACCAGCCCTGCTCTTGAGCAGTAGCTGTACACTCAGCACCAGCCCATGCTGTCCTGCAGCCCTTCCACACTCAGCTCCCAAGGGGCTCATCCCCAGCCTCCTCCACACCGTAAGCCCAAAGCACTTGATGCCTGCTGCAGAGCAGAGTGCTGCAACCAGACGCGGCTCCAGCTGCTGCTGCCGTGAGTCTCGGGGGATCCGAATACACTGTTTGGGAACTGCTGGCTTAAATGCTGCAGGAACGCCATTTCTGCCTTGCAGAAACGAGGATGGTAATTTCCCTGGACCTTCCACTTGTGCCTTCTCTCAGCAAGCACAAACACACCCCACCATCCTCAGCCCTACCTTCCAGGACACGAGCCTTCGTTTGTTCACAGTAGGAGGTGTAAAGCCAGCGTGCACGAACCCAGCACCACGAGCACAGGCCTCTCCTTCAGGTATCTATCTGTGAACATCCCCCAGCACAGCAGCTCTGCTCTGCATGGCCTAGTCCACCCTTGCCAAATGAAAGAATAAACTATTCCTTCCTGCCCCAGAGCTGTGCTGCTCTAGCAGGCAAGCTGGTGACAGCCACTTAGAATGTTAAAAAGCCTGAAGAGTACGGGAAAACAGAAGGCTGTTCCACTGGAGTCCAGAGCTGCCCCCAAACACGCACATGCAACCCCAGCGAGCAGCAGTGCTGAAAGCGTCCCTCTGCCTGGAACACAGCCCTCCACCGCCCGACCACACAGGCATCACTGGAGTGGCTGCTACAAAGGCACAGGCCTGAGGAACAGATGTTAACTTACGTGTATCAACAGTCTCCTGGATGGGGATGAAGCCCACGGGTAAAGTGTCCTTGATATCAATGAGTTTCATATCAACCAAGACGTTGCCTAAATGACTCTTTGGAGAGAGAAAAGAAACAATTGACTATGACAATGTCACCAAATTCAAACCCAGCTTTTCTCACCTGCTGAATCCCAAGACACCTTGTCATTGTATCTGACTATCAACTGAAAAAATGGTAAGGAGGTACCAAGCCAACACTTGCAACTGTCCCCTCTGCAGGAACTACGTGATGATTGACAAGAAGATACCAGGCAACTTTCAGCATTTACAGATTCCTACACCTCACCCATTGCCATGCTTCTGGATCCTTGGAAGTGCAACCAAATTCTTCCCTTTGGAAACACGTCAGCTCAAAGTGTTACCTCCACCAACTCATCCACTAAGGTCATCTTAGTTCTCACACAGTCTACAATAGCACCATGACATTTCTGTGACAGTAACAGCAGAAAGCATTACAGGAAGACAGTTCATACAGACACAGCCAAAGTTATTACACGCATTAGCTAATTAGTGCTGAACAGACATGGTTCTAGCTGCAAACACGGGCACGCTCCAGAAGAGCAGGCCATTTGGAATGAAGAACTTCATTTGGAGTCCATATGAATTCTGAACTGATGCCTCGTCCTATTAATCAAGGCTTGAAGAGCTCAAAACACAATTCAGAATGACAGCCTCCACAATTGTTTAGAGACCAGATTTTCTTTGCAGTTCTTGTTAAAGCCAGCATTGCTGCCAATAATCTGGATTCACGTATGGAAGAAAAAACCCCGCACTTTAGTTACCACACAGCCTCATAAACAGAAATGTAATACAGAACAATTAACATTTCATCCTAAGCCATCAAACCATGTCAGTGTGTTTCACTGTTAGTGGTTGCTAAGTACCTCCCTTAGTTTTTATCTGGCAGAGCATTTCAGGCAAACCTCTACTCTCTGGTTATTACACTGAATTATTTTAAAACTATTTAAAAATCGCAGCCTCTGAAATAAAGGGAAATCAGGTCTGAGTTTACTTTTTGGAGGGTCTGCATTTCATGATCAGCTCCTTACCAGGAGGGCCACCATGCCTGCAGCCCTGTCCCACCACGCACAAGCATCCTTTACTCGGGTGAAGAGGCTGGGCAGCTGCCACGTGCCTCCATCCCCCCTTTGGCCAGGGGATCTCAGAGCAAGCAATGCTGGATGCTGTGAAGCCTAAATGTATCAGTTAACGTGGTCCTGGCACAGCAAACGGTAGATTAAGTGGTCACTGCCAATTCATCTTTCATTTTTTATTTATCCAAACCGTCTGGCTGCGTTATCTCAGCGTTCAACTGTCAGCTGAACCAACCGTCATTCCTCCACCAACAGCAGACGTAGGAGAGGCCTGTGCTAAGTTCATTAGCTGCTGAAACGCTAGGAAGCCTTGCTGCGCGCTAACACACACACAGCAGAAAAGGGCACAAAGCCTCCCCGTTTGTGAGACACACCATTTGGGGCCTCCTCACCATGACACTCAAATACCAGCAATGTCCTTATGATCTGTCAAATATTCTAAGCTGTTGAGAATGATTGATTCTGATAAAGACACACTACAGACTGTCTCTGTTATAAACCAGGTAGTTGAGGTTCATTAACTCTGCTAACTACAGCACGTTCTTCTGGATACAGTTCCTAGTGTTTTGTTAAAAACAAAAAGCTCCTGAGCAGCGAAATTTCCAATCCAAAGCGCAGGAACACATCAACATCCAGGCAAGAAGACCATCTCCCTCCTGGATGAGAGCTCTAGGTCACTGTGACCACGGAGGATCAAGGCCTTTTAACCCTCGGAAGTCCCCAGTTGGGTAGCACATCCTACTCCTGTGTGGCCAAAGGACCGAGAAAGCCCTTGCTGAACTAACCAGGGACAAGGATGCTGCTCCCTGCATAAGGGGAAAAGGCTGCTCCCCCACCAGTGCGGTCCCCTCCTCCTCCCAGCCCATCTGCGTACTGCCCGCCTTCCCACAGCCAGAGGCCCAGGAGTGCTGCTCAGCTCTGAGGGCTTCCCGGGGGCTGGCAGGCCGGCATCAGCATCTACCGGTCTGGTCTCTGCCTTGCAATAAGGCCCCCTCACCCATGTGAAGCCCATAACCTCAAGCAGCACAAGTGCACATTCTGTCTAGTGCAGGCAGAAGTGCATCCTCAGGAGGGAGCCCGCCTGGCCAGCCGGAGGAGGCTGGCAGTCCTTGGGAAACTCTGAGAAGGGGCACTCCTGCCGCCCGTGGGCAGGCTGCGGGGAGCCACAGGAGCACCGGCCCCACGCCCACACCAGGCACCAGCAGCACTGCCCGCAGGCTGCTGCCCAGGAGCTCTGCCAGAAGCGCCCGCAGGTCCAACGCCCGCCACTGACGTAGGGCTCAAGACAACCCATGCGCGGGACGGCGCGACTCGTGCCACACCTCACGCACCAGGCTGCTGCGCAGCTGGGACTGGCAGCACTCCCCACGCTCTTCATCTCACTCCTCATCAACATGAGGAAGGTATTCCCCAACAGTGCCGAGCAGAGGGTTCATGCCAAAAGCCCAACAGGCACCAACTGAGGGTATTTACACTGTCTCTAGCAGCCAGCAGTTGCTACTACCCTGTAATTATTATTCCTGACAACCTTCCATTTAAGGTAGCCACAGATAAACTTAATACTCAAATCACCACAAATCTTTCTGTTTAATACCCTCCCTACCTATTCTGGGGCTATTATTCCTGCTACTGCAAGTACTCCAGGACTAAGAGTACAATTACTGTCCATCCACCCCAGAAAGTGATATTTCCCACAGCTCTGGAGCTTTATTTTAACCTAGAGGCAGGCAGGGAAGCGGATGGAATAAAGGTCAGATACTGGGAACTGGCAGCCCCTGGTCTTGATCAGGACCCACGATCAGCCTCCAAAGTCACAGTCACTTTTCTGTTCCCATCGTTGGTAAAAGCACGAGTACAAAATAGTATCTCCACACCCTGACAACTGAATACTCAAAACACAACAAAAAGCAGGATTACCCACTAGATGGAGTGCATTCATTGTAGAATTAAATAGTTCCTCCAGAAAAGAGGAAGTTGTTGCACTAGCCTCAACCAAAAACACAGTAGAAAGCATGAGGCTCTCACTGCACGCAGTCTCCTCCCCTCCAGGGGAGATGTGGGCAGACAACAGCCACTAATCAGAAATTAACTTATATTTAATAGCCGTATTAGAAGATTACAAGTATAGGGTAGCATACGCACAACCTGGGCATATTTTCAAGAGTCAGCATCAAAAACACCAAAGAAAGAAAAGCTAATCCTGCAAGAAAATACCTGTGATGCCCCTGGATTCAGAAACTAACATTTCCTTCATCAACACTACCTGCAGGATTTGCTTCTCTATGTAATTACAGCTAGAAATTCATCAGGATCACAAGCATGCAGCACCCATTGCTACAGCAGGAAACACTAGCGGGAGGGGGTTGCTGAAATGCAAACATTCCCTTTTCTGCTGCTTTCATTGCAGATTTTGCCAACGATTTATCTCCATGAAGAACACAGACAAAATGCAAATATCTAGCCATTGCAGTTTGCCTCCTGACTCACCCAAACTCAGTGAAATGCCTGCCTGAATTATAATTGGCTCCATAAAATGAATCATCTTATGGGAAAGAGCATACCAGGCACAGATGCAAATCATGCAGACACTCAGCAAATGGACTTACGTTTTCTTTTGAAAATGATCTCGTGAAGCACAGGTATCGTGTGACCTTGGATTTAAATAAGCCATCTTTCCAGAGGTCAGCATCCAAGCCATCTGCTGTTTGTGCAACCTGGAAAGAAGAGACAGAGGGAGAGTGGAGACATGTGAGCCAAGATAAAGTTAATATATGTGCAGTACTTCTTCCTCAGACCTCTTCTAATTAACGGTAGCCCGAACTCTCACAGCATCTCATTAGTTTCTTCACGAGGTGTAACAAGAGGAGGTATAAAAAGAAGTTCTAAAAATGCTGTCTCTTGGGAGTCCATTGATTAAAGATGCTCTGACAAAGGCTATTCTAATGAGGAAACGGTGACTTTGGTTACAGTCTCCAAACAATAGTTTGGAAAAGTCAGCATATCGAGGCTCTCATTACTACCCTATGCGTGAGGGCACACTGGGGCAAGCTGTGAGGCGTGTTCCCTGTTGACAAAGCACAGAAACTGCCCAATCTCAGTATTACTTCCACAGAAAAGCAATCGAGGAACCCTGGCTCCCAGGCCAAAAGCTGCTTCCAGCAGCTGGGGAAAGCCCAGGTAACTCACGGACTTTAGCAGCAGTGCCACGTGTGAGGACACACCCTGCAGACGTCCCTCTCCAACTCAGCCCTGTGACCAGTCAAATCAGTGGCACAGACCGCGTGGAGGGCGGAGGAAGCAGACGCCAGGCCCTGCACTGAAGAGACAGACGCATGCAGGAAGAGCAAGGGAGAAGATCACACCTTCCAGCCACCTGCAGGAGTGGGCACGAGGCAGCACCATGCCCCGGCAAAGGGCTCTGCTCTGCTAACAGCCAGGCACTCACCCTGCACGCTGGTAAGAGCTCCTGCCCCTAAAGCTTTGCGGGTGAATAAGAGAGGAGACAACCAGACAGAGAAGGGTAGCAGAAATAAGATAACCCCACCAGACTAATGCCCAACTGATGGCTTCCCATAGGAGACTCCAGCATGGTCTGAAGCCATGCAGAAGCACAGCTGAACTTCTGCCTAATGCTTCTCAGATGGGGACAAACCACTCCACCGCAGTTCTTCCAAGTCTAATCTTATTGAACTGAGTAAGACCTTGGCCCCAGAGCAGTCTGATAACAAAGAGCTGACATGTGCTGTTACTGTTTGCACCCATGTTTTGTCGGGCAGAGAGACTGTGCAGCACACAGGAAGCAAGAGATGTGTGCTGACAAGACCCTCCAATTACCCGAAGTGCGGGAGAGAAAAGCGTGTTTATTGTCTGATCAGCAAAGGGAGCAAAGTGCATTGGCTGCTCTTCGCATTTTAGCAACTGCTGTTCACAAGCCCCTGCTCAGCTCAAGCCCTCGAACACCACACGTAGCTTTTGCAGTCAGGCTTCTGCAAAGAAACATGCATCATTTTTAAATAATAAAATTTTAAAACAGGATTTTCATGGATTTTTTTGTTTATTTATTATTCTTTGAATTCAACTCTTTCCTAAAGTGCTAGTTTAGGAATATATAAAATTCACATGCATCTCCCTCCCTATGGGTAAGTCAGTCCCGGTGAAAAGATACTCAGAAAAGAGAATGCCTAGAAAAACTGTTGGCATATAGGGACATTTAGCTTGAACTCCAGCCCTTGTTAGAAACAGTTTGAGGGACTACAACCAGATTTAATTGCTTTGTTAATTAATATGGTTCAAGTTCTGTGTTTCAGTTTTTCTTGCGTTAGACAGTTTTGTTTTCTTTGTTCTCACATTAAAGATGTTCAAAACTCGACAGGCAGCAACAGACCCAGTCTGCAACTGTAGAGCTGCTGCTGTACAAGTTGCTGTCAAACGCACTTTTAATCTCACCTCTATAAGCTTTAGGAACTTACATTGTTTACAACAATTCCAAATAATGTTGGGGGTTGAAGTACAGTATTTTAGCTGATACCATCTCGTCTCCTCTACAACTCACTGCCCAGGGCGCAGCGTATCACAGCTGGCCGAGAAGCCCGAAGGGCCCCCGCGCTGTCACTGCCACTCCTCCGGAGGCAAGGGAGGCCCGACACTTGTATCTCAACTTAACAATGAGAAAATCCCCAACCCCTTTAGTAACCACCCTGCCATTCTAACCTGTCCAACATCTAGATGACCCATGCTGGATTCACAGAGAGCCACGCAGCAAGGCACCTGACCTGCCTCCAGGAAGGCACAGTGGTCCAGGCTGACCCCACACTCCCCGCACCTGCCCGACGTCTGCCCTGGGCAACGTGGGAACGGGGCGCCGCAGGCAGCGGATGGCAGGATCCAGGTCCTTGGCTCTCAGGAGCCCAGAGGGGCAGGCCTGAGCCACAGTGCTGCCTTCCAGGGACAGGGTCCCTGCTGAGCAGCCACTTGGGCCCCTCTGACACTTCCCCACCCAGCCAAACAGCCCGGCTACCCACCCCGGCAGCACCATGCCACCTGCAGAGCCTCACGGGAGCACAAAACAGCAGAGCAAAAGGCAGCTGGGAGTGAAAGCTCGCCAGCCCCGAGGCCCCATGGGAACACCAGCAAAAACTATTTCTGCTTCTGCCGAAATGGCACAGGCACCATCCTCAGCAATTAACCCTAAGCGCTGAGCCTCAGCGTTATCCTGCTGATTATCCGGCTGAAGACTTTTTCCAAGCCTGGAGAATATAAGCATGCATTAACTTGTCAGAAAACTCACAGAGAAAGAAAACAGAGCAATATAAACAGGAAACTTCTTACATCATCTGCTGGGCTCCTGCAGGCAAGGAGGATCCCCACCACCTCTCGAAGCAGAGCAGCGCCTGAGCACCACTGCTTCAGGATGGCAGCACGCCCTCAGCGGGGCAAGGCGAGAAGGGAGCCGACGCGGCGAGGCTGAGGGAGACCTGTCCAGCAGGATGGACACTGTGCAGCCCCAGCTCACCAAGTCCTCTGCTTGGCTAAGAGGCGAGGAACACACAGGATGGAGGAGACGGCACTGGGCACCCGGTGCCCCAGGCACAAGGAATGCTCCTTCTCAGCGTGGAGCCGGGGGAAGACACCCTCAAGCATGCGCTACAAACAGATGGACTTGATGGAGCGACACCCAGCTAGGAAGGTGTTCTCCAGCCCACCCCTGCAAGTGCAGGGTGGTCTACCTGCTGCCCAGCAGTCAGTACAGGACAGGCCTTTGGCAAACAAGCCCACTAAACTGCCTGCCCCACGGTGTGGGTCTGCCCCACCGGTGGTGTGCAGGGCAGCCCCCCTTCCAGCACAGCACACCGAGCTCTTGCCCAGAGCCAACTCCGCTGCAGAGCTGGCATTCAGCCCACAGCAAGAACGCACCACGCCTCCCTCCTACCCCGGGCTCCCGGCTTCCCGCTGCTCCTCCCTTTCCTCCCCACCCATGTGCTTAGCATTGCCAGTTTGGGCAGATTTTCAGGAATCTAAGTTCAGGCTCACTCTCTACATTTTGGCAAAATCAAGTCTTTGGTGCTTCAGCTGTTAAAATTCCTGGCCAGTCATTACAAGCATCAGTAGCTTTCTTCTAAGCAGACACAAATGTAATGGAGATTTCTGGGTAATTAAAAAACTACTGAGGAAAAAAGCCCTCCGACCCGTTCGCCAAGATTCCCCTGGTTCTGGTACCCTGGGCTCTGCCACGCCACCACCTCCAGCCAGGCACTACACCAAACCCCACAGCTCCACACAAACTGGGCAAACGGGCGAAGACTTCCCTTGGGAATTTAACTTACACCTGGGCTGAAAGCACTCATGTCTTTGCTTGCTTGTTTTAAAGAGGAGCAAAGGGAAAAGGAAGGGAAATAACATGGCAACGGTTGTTTATTGGAGAAAGGACATGAATGAAAGGGAAACTGGGTAAAGCCTAGAAATAACAGTTGTCTCAGAAAGAGAGAACTGGGTACTTCATCATCACAAAACTCAAAACCATCAGTGAAACTACACGCTGTCAAATTCACCACTAGTACAAGGAAACACCTTCCCACACAACTCTGAATCCACCCGTGGAACCGAATGCCACAAGGGTGCTGTAGCAAAAGGCAAAGCGATCAGACCCCTAAGGGGACTACAACAACATCCCGAGACAAACTGGGATAAATGCTTCCCAAAAGATGAGAGTGGTTCTCCTTTTCAGGGCGCAGTTTGAACCTCTGACTATTAGGGCTTTAGGGAGTACACTCCCAGGATGAAGCTGCCACAGCTGCCTTCATCAAGGCTTTACACCCTGAAGCAATAATCAACTGCTGCTGTCTCATTAGGGAAATTGCAAATCTGGAGAAACACTGAGCCTAAGATTGCCCAAGTCCGCACGTTGCCCACGTCTCAGAATATGACTTTCTCTGCTGCAGTGAGAAGTGCACTTCTGCATAGCTGGCTTTGCACTTTGAGATAGGACAGACTGAGTTCCAGAGAGGTCGTGGGGAAGTGGCAACCCTGCATACCACACACTGCTCCAGAGCCCTGACGTGTGCAGGGGAGACACCTTCCCAGACAGCTGGGCAAGAAAAGCACGGCCCTGCATACCACCGCCAGTGGGTTTGGGCACCAGGGTGTCCTGTCACAGCAGGGTGGCACCCAGAGCGGCCCCGTCACAGCGGCAGCTGTACGGACTGTGGCTCACAGCACCCAGACACAGAGCCGGACCGCTGATTTGCCGTACACGAGGCTGAAGGAGTGTGTGGAAGCCACGCTCAGGGTAAGACAAGTGCAGACAGCAGGTACTTCCCCACACCCTGCAGCCGGGACTGCTGGCCCCAGGGTCAGAGAGGAGCTCCTTGTAAGCAGAGAGGAAGGCACCAGAGGAAAGGCAGCCTCCTCTCTGTGCCCCTAGGAGAGAGCGACCCACATTCACAAGCATTATTACACCACCACCATAACTGGATTAAATCACAGGAAGACTCTTTTATCTTGTTTAGTTTAAACTGTGTTAGCACTGAAGCTCCCTATTAAACCACAGACAGGCTATCAGGGGTGAGCGCTCTCTCTGCCCGGCCATTTAGGCAGAACACAATTCTGTTATCACAACTCTCACATTGTCCCATGCTCCTTTATCGGGGCAAGCAGCTAATTACACAGCCTGGCTCACACAGGTAATCAGCCCTCAGAAAAATGCAGTAAATGCAAAAACCTTCCAGGTCTTTAAGGAGCCTTTTCACAATTCCCTCCCTTGTGTCCTTACTTCAGCCTGATCCATTTTCTTCCTTCTCACACTGAACAGGGTTACACAATGATCCAGAGCTGAAGGGGTGAGAGCAAAGCCTCAAGTCAACTGGTTTCCACTCCCGACCACGCAAGCTGTGTGACTCTGGAAACCCAAGGTGTGATGTACACAGTTGGAACAGGGTAGAGAGGAAGGTGAGCAGATGGAGTACGGGCCAAACCTTCCCATACAGAGCTCTGCAAGGTCAGTATTTTATGGTGTTTCACTGTCTGGGACACTAATCTGTGGGGAGAAAAATCATGCTGTAGGTTACACAGCAACAAATCCAAGGAAGAAGCAGCTGTTTAGCAGTGACCTCCCTTTATCCATTCACATATTCATCTCTGCTGTATCCAGCTGCCTCTTCCTGCTGTCCAGGCTCCTGCCAAATCTTAGTTTAGAGGTCTGCATTCTGTCCGTCAAAATCATCCTTGCAATTTCAGCTGGATGCGAAACTCTGCTTCCCATTCTGGAGCTTCTCATCATCACTGTGCAGTGCTGATATGTGAGATTAAACAGCTGATGTGGGATCCATTTATTCAGAGCTATAATTTGTGCAATACTTAGAACTCCTTCAGGATGAATGTTACTAGGATTATTAAATTTGCATGCCACAGCGGCCAGCTGTTTCTGAAACTCCCCCCCCTTCCAGGTAATTATGCTCCTCTGGAGTGGCACAGATGAAGCAGCACGATTGCACCCACAAACCTCCACTGAGGGAAAGCACTAAGTGCTGTGGGCTGAGAGATGGGCAGCTGGATACCAAATTACTTCTTAAAGCCCACGTCTGGAGGCAAGCCCTCTCTGGAAGAGATGCTGCTCCCAGCAAAGTAAAGCTTCGTCAGTGCAGAACCAAAGCATTAGCAACAGCAGCTGAAATAGCTCTACTTACTACATCATAACCTGTTGGTGCTCGGTTCCGGGATGCAAGGACACCAACACCTGTGATGGGATCCATCGGCAAATCGGGCAGGGCATCTGAGAGGTCTCGCACTTCAGGCATTATGGACTGATCCTGAAAGAAAGGAGCAGAATTAAAGGGCTGCTCAGCAGCACACCCCGGCAGAAGACAGAGAGCACCAAGACCCTGCATGCATGACACAGTGCCTGTGCTGACACATCACGGACTGCCAAGTTAAACACAGGATTAGGCCAGACACACCTTCTGCACTTTCATTTGCTTTTGATAGGAGAGTACATTTGTGCAATGCCCAATAGGTTTGGAATTTGGGCCAGCAGCCCCTTCTGAGATTAATTTTGTTGTTTCCAGGATACTTAGCATGGGCTGGTCTCCATCCAGCAACGATGGGAAAATCCAAGCTCATTCCCTTCCCTTCCAGACACAGACCAAATTTCATCCCTGAGTCAGGCTGGTTGAAACAGCTCAGCCATTTTAAGCAGCAAGAAATCTGCTCCTAATGGCTTCATTGGGAGGTTTCCCATCCACTACGGGTGTTAGACATGCTGGGGGTTCCCCCCGCAAGTCTTCCGTCCCATCGCACCTTCCTGAACCAGACCATTTTCATGTAGCAGCACAGATGTATCTGGCGCTGTACACAAAACCACGCTTGCTGCAGAGAGCCTCAACACCAGGGGAACACAGATGAAGCAGCACAGGATGGTCTGAGGCAAAGCAGACAGAGGCCTTGAAGAGGCCTGAGCATCTTCCAGAAGGGAGACATCACCGAGTACTTCAGGGGAGGAGATAAACAAAGGGGGACAGAAGCAGGTAAGACCAACCAATTTCGGAGAGATGCTGTTGCAGGAAGCAGGAAGAGAGGACAAGAGAGCTGCTGAAACAACTCGCTGAGGAGGAGGAGGATGGAGAAAGGTGCCATTGCCTCAGCATGTGGTCTCCTGCAGAGGCAGCCAGTTAGGGCAAGTCTTCTCTAGCTTTCAGGCAGGAATACCCCCCACGCACCCCAAGATAAAAGGGCAGTGCTTTGTGTAAACAAGCGTCACTGCTGCGCAGCCAGACAAGCCATGAACCAGAGCTACCTAATTCAATTCCCTCCTCAGAGCAATTAAACCCCAGCATTTCTAGGCCATGTAGACAGCTGGTTACTTACTGCTTCTAGAAAAGGCAGAGGTGAGTGCTGGTGCCAGTGGGACCTGGGTTTACACTTCACAATGCCCAGTCTGAACAAACATCGTGCTGCAGGCAATAAAAAAGAGCAAGTCTGGGCCCTATGTAGACAATAATAATGTCACGCGAACAGCCAGACTACTTGAGGAGACCAAAACATCAGAAGCTAGTGACCAGTAATGGTGAAAACACTGCTGCTGAGGAACCCAACCCAGCAGAGCTCTGCTTCGGCACCTAGGCAAGCATCAAGCACACCATTTAAGCCTCCAAAGCACAACCAGAAGCAAACCCTGACCTGTACAGGCTCATCCTCCCCTCCTGACTGGCTCCTGGTCCTCAGGGCGGGTGAGGAGTGGAAGACCCTGCCACGGGAACGCTGGTGGCACCCAGCACAACCCAGACAAACCCCGCACTGCTTCCTGCACTGCTCCACCAGCTCATCCAGATGCCTTGCAAACAATCCAGAACCCATTGATTAAAACGTGCAATACCGAATAAACATAATGTGAATTTAACAAAGAACTTACAATCTGTTTTTCATACAGACACACGTTTTCTGAAACTCTTCCAAGTCACTCTCAATAATTTCATGACTTGTTATTACACATCGGGAGGAGCTGGGAGATAACGAATGCTGATACAAGCTTCTGTTAGGCCATTCTGCACTGAAACCCAGGTAAGTGAGGACATTCCCCAGCACACTAAGAACACCACGCGGCAGGTTCCGGCACAGCTGCACTGTGGGGAAACGGATCTGTTCCCCCGGTGCCTCCAGCCTCCACCAAGCCCGCAAGCCCGCCCTGACGAAGCACCCACTCACTCCGCAGAGGCAGGGGGGAACAGAGGTGCCTGGGGGGGAAGCAGAGGGGCTGTGCCCCCTTCTCAGGCCCAGGGAGAGCCCAGGCAGGCAGGAAGCTCCTGGCACTCCCTCCTCTTCCGCAGCGGTGATGGTAGTGACAGGCCTAACGCAGGCTAGGGACCTGCTGCCGAATGCTGCCCGGGCCCTGGCTCACCACGG
>KL259222.1:0-13703 GCA_000699545.1 Podiceps cristatus
CCCCCCCCCTTTTAAATGCTGCTGGAAAACTTGATGTTTGGGCCACACTGAGGTTTTTTTTGGAGCTCAAGGGACTTGTCTTGATGTCAATGCAATTCATAATGGTAATGGCACAGAGGAAGCCAGGGAAAATAAGTTTAGTGTGGCACATTGTTAAGGGAGGGATACTCAAACATGAAGACTAATTTGGAATGACTACATAGTACTACTAGACATGGAGAAGCTTCAAATTCTGGTGGTTATTTCTGAAATCTGTAAAATATGAAATGTGTTCGTATGGATGTGCGTGTCTGTACTCTGGGGACTGAATGAGAAAGCTTCCCAAAAGTACCAGCAATGGACAGAAACATGGACCTTTTTTGGGGTGATTCATCTGATTCAACTTAGCCATTTCTTTTAGAATAGGATGCATTGTGCTCCCAGTTTCGCGGGGGGTTTCATTCTGACTAGAAGGAGGACTGTGGTGGATGGCTGAGCTCTAGAGGTCTTCACTGCTGTCTGTGTTTAACCAGATGACAGCCTGGGCCATGCCAAGCACAACAAACTTTCTTTGCCTTCAGCTCCTCAGTGAGAGAAATACCTCCTGAGTAAGGGAGTCAAAAGCCACCAGTGACCTGGGTAGCAGGTTTTGTCCCTGATCGGTGAGGGAGGACCATACCCAGCCCAGCAGCTCTTTTTAGAAACTTCGCTATTGGGAGGTAAAAAAATAAAATGAGACTAGAAAAAAAATCTAAGTGCCAGTCAGAACGAGGACAGGGTGGATTTGTCTTTGCATGGGGGAAAAAGATGTTGGAGGGGCCCTTTCTCACCCCCCTCTGCTCTGGATCGGGGGGGACTCTGTGTCTTACAGCCCCAAGTTGTGATTTGAAGTAATTCTAGGACAAAGCCAAGGCTCAGTTAATAATGTAAGACAGTTCTGGGAGTGGGGGTAGGGGATAGCCTGCTGTTCCTTGTATTGATCAGGAATTAATGTCTAACCTTTAAAAATGCAGTGGAGAAGCTCAGTGCGACTGAGAAACCCGACTTTGTGCTGTGATCAGTTACCTCTGGGGAACCGTGAGCTCAGGCTGCTGATTACAGATGCATTTGGAAAAACCTGAATTTTCAGTTTTTCACACGAATCTCATAAAGCGAAACGGTCTCCTGCTGGGATTTATGAAAACTAGTTTACTCTCCACTGCACTCAATACATCTACTCCTTAGCTAAGTTGGGAGAGTGCTCCAACCGGAGAGGCACTGCAAGAATTATTCCACCCTCAGCAAGTTAATTGCTGCATCGTCAAGTAGTGTAGTTATCCATCCTGTCCCTTCTGCTTTCTCTCTCCTTCCTTTCCCCCCTCTTCCTCTCCAAGAGCTGACGTGTGATGTCTTTTATTTTTTTCTCCTTGCCATCTGTTTCATGTTTGTAACTTGGGGAGGGTGGGTGTGCGGTAGTGGAGCCTGCAATGAAGTTTGCTGGTGGAAGCATTTCGTTCACTCTGTTAATGAGATTTGTGTTTTCCTTACTCCCAGTTCTAAGGGCCATGCAAATAAGACTAAATTATGTGTTAACGATATGCCCCAGTGTTTAAAACAGTCTTATTGTTGGGGGACACCAGCTCCATCCCGTATTCCTTCCTTTCATGGAATTCAATTATATTTAAACTATTAACAAGGAAAGTCTAAAAATTCTATTAAAATGTCAGTTTAATAAATCTTCCTAGGTTTAATCTTTCATTTCTGGACCGGGGAAAGGGGAGGATGAATTATGACAGTTTTAAGTTTTCCCAGAGCAGCCCCTGCGTGTTAAATTGTCTGTAACTCTCAAAGTGTTTCTAAACTTATCTCTATTTGTAAAACAATTTGAGGCAATAGGAGGGTGCCTGGGGTATTTACTGGAATCAAGCGCTTCAGGTCTGGGTCTGAAACACACCATGGCTGGGGGAATTTGGAGCCAGGTCTTTGGTTCATACCATTACAGAGAAACGCTTCATGCCTGGTCTCCACTCCCCTCTCCAGGCTCTCAAAGTTGAGGTTACCTTCCTTTAGAGTTGTGATTTGGACCCAGCACTATTCAATGTATCTTGGATTGCTGTTGCTTTTCATTTCTCTCTTCCTCCATGTGCCACTTCAGGAATATCAAGGGACCTGCAGTCCTTCTGGTTGGGACCCCATTGTGCTGAGCACCGTGTGAACATCTCCTGTAAGTGATGCTCTCTTCTCCCCCCCTCTCTGTGTGCTGTACTTCAACCCTCAGTAAATGCCAAAATCGTGTCTCCCCTGTTTGCTTCAGCTAACTCCTGATTTGAAGCTGTTCCAGTGTCTAACGCCCAGGGAGTTTTCTGCTATCTCGTCTCAGCATTCCTGTGCTTGAAATCAGGATTCGTATGTAACCATATAAAGAGATTGCACTGTTTCAGCCCAAATAAAGAGAATCCATCTCTTGGTCCTGCATCCTTATGACTGTAACACAGAAGATGCAGGTGAGGTGGTTGCTTTGAGACCTGAGACATGAACACAGGAGTGCCTTGTGACAGGGCTGCTGCTACCAGGTGAATATTCAAGAACTAAACAGCCCTTTGTAGGGGGTTTTTTGGGCACCATCTGGGAAGGCAAAGAAGATCCGGGTGGTTATTTGACCCAAGTGAGTCTGCTTGAAATCCTCCTGGGCCTGTGTGGAGACAATGATGAGGATGTTGTGGGTGACATTTTTATGGAGCAGTTGGTAGTCCTGTTCTTCCTGTCCCCTAAAAATGTGGAGTTTTGTTAGTCTTTAAATGACAGTGATGGTTGCAGAGTGCCACGTGTGGCAGGGCTGGAGCTGGGGTTCCTCTGCAGCTGCCTATGAATGGTGATGAATTGCGATTTGTGCTGGCTCTGCAGGCATTGCTCCTGTGTCGAGGGCAGATCCAGGTGTAGGAGCAAATCCAACAAATGTGGGCTCTTCAGAGGATGGACACCGAGAAGAAAAATCCATCTGGCTCACCATGGCATGGACTGATGGTGGAGTTGATGTACATGAGGATCTATATTGAGATGGAAGAGTTTTTCATTAGTTCCTTGGCCTTGCTGGGGAGTCCCTGTGTGGTCTCAGTGAACTGCCTGCACAGCAGGCAAACAGGGTTGGCATGGGCCCTGCCTTAATCCGTGAAATCTCTCTGATGGGAGATACTTCCATGTGGGAAATGCTGCAGTGGGTGTTGGTGACAAGGCACTGAATGAGAAACAAGTTCTTCAACAGCCCTGCTGACCAGTCACCCATGTGATGACCTAGTGAGACCAGCATTTCGCAGGCTGCCTGGCATTGCCTGGCAAAATGGAAATGGGTGCAGTCTGGTACAGCCCACCAGAAAAGTCAAACTCATCTTCTTGCCTCCTTCTTGCAACCACATTTTCAGCTTCTCCCAAACGTTTAAGCTCAGTGGTGTTGAATTGCCCTATTCCATCCCTGGAAATGGAGAGTGACAAGCAAGAAGGGTTAAAATGTTCTCAGTAGCTTTTGGGGAGAAAAAGGTGATAAATGATACTGATCTAATGCCTTGGTCAGCCAAGCTGCAGAGAGTAGCTAATGTCAGGCTGCAGGGAGAGTGTGTGGGGTGCGGTGCTTTGTTTGGGTGAATAAACCATGCATGTTCATGGAATATTAATTAATAATAAATGAACATGCATGAATTATTCATGCTCATAAAAGCAAATTTGCCCTGAAGGCATAACACAAGATAAGTTTTAAGAAGGGTTTTTTTTTATTTTTTTTTTTTTTTAACTAAGGGATGGATTTGTATAGGGCATAATTGATTGGTGGCAATTTGAATCCAAACGGAATGTGACTGCCACAGCCGCGGTCAAGCCAGTGTATCTTAGCATACTGAACAGGCACTCCTGCTTCCACTAACGCTATTTTAGTCATTCATTTGTCTTCCAAGAGGCATATAGGAACCTACTTGCTTTGAATCCCATTTGACTCTAGCGGGCCAAAAATGGTCCCCTGGGTTAACACCATTGCTGTTGCAACAGGGATGGATTTGTCCCTGCACGTTCGTTCTGCTGACAGATTTGTTCCACCAGCGTGTAGCGCAGATGTCTCATACATGATGCAGGATGTCAGGTAAGATTTGAAGCAGTGAGCCGACGTAGGAAATACTGCCTCTGTGTTTTAAATCTAGATTATGCTAAACAGGCCAGCAGAACCTTTTGCTGTGCCAGCGTCTGTTCTTCTGGTCAAGAGAATGAACCTCTGTGAGAAGAATTTAAATTAAAAAATGTCTTTGTGTCTTAGTGCTGTGCCACCATGCCACCAGAGGCTGCAAATTGTTTGTAACTTAGGAGGTATCTTGACTTAGCTTTGGGTTTGACTTAAGCGATGCAGAAATGGGTTCCTGCAAGAGCTGCATCTAGGAGAGGTGTCACCGCAAGACTGGCATGTTGTTTGCTGTGCTCTGTAGATGCTGACCTTGCAGGGACCGAGGGCCCAATGTGTTGTAGCCATGCCAAGAAATATGGGCAAGTGCCCTGCTCTATTGCTGGTTTATGAAGTGAAATGCAAAGGCTTTCTCACCATTTGAGGCCATTAAAGATTCTCAGGCTGTCATCATCCGCAGTCAGATGCTGAAACATATCCTCCCCCACCTATCCATATACCTACACAAGTTTCATGTCAAGATACTCCTGACCTCTCCTCAACAGATGTGGGCAAACTGTGTAAGCTGGATGTTGCTGCACTTGGCCAGAAGCTCCCTATTGTTGGTGGGAAATTTGTAGCTCACCCTGGGTGCTAAAAGCTCTCCAGAATGTCACCCTGTTCATCCCAGGGAAGCTGTCTGGGTGGTGGATGTGTGTGACATTGTGGCTGAAGCCCCTATTCTCCCTCCCCAGCCTCCTTGCACGCTCCCAGCCTTCTCCTGTTTTGCACAGCTGGTCAAAAATTGCAGCTGACTTCCAAGGTGGGCTGAGGAAACGTGTCCCTGCACCGTCCCTGCTCCACAAAGACACCACAGTTTGGCCAAAGTGTCTCTGGGCAGGGAAACGTGGCTTGTAAGAATAGACATGGCGTGTCATCTGCTGCAGTGACCAGCTGGGGAAAGGGCTGCCCACATCTCTGGAAAGTGGGTCAGGACCCGTCAAAGTGGAGGATGGTTTGGACATTTGCCGAGTGCTGCCGGAGGGATGTCGTGGGCTGGCAGGGCGGCAGATGCACGGCCAAGGATGTAGAGCGGCACAAGAGAAACACAGCGCTCGTCAGCCTTCCAGCCATCATTTCATGGGAAAACAACAGGGAACGTTAAAAATAGAGGTGAGATCCCCAGACACAACTCAGGTCCGCTATGAATCTGGCCTCAAACCATTAAAATGATCTTAAACTCCTTTTTATTTCCTTTCCTATTTTTTTTCTTCACCCAGAAGCCTAATCCTCAGGTAATAAAGAGCGGGGCCATAAACTCTGCTGCCTTTCCCCAGCAAGGCCATTCCCTTTAGTAAGCTGCTTCCTCCTGTCTTCATCTTGCCGTTATTACATTTTTAGTTTCTGCTTTTCCAGCAATCCTTCACTGCTGAGCTGCTGCAGTTTGATCCCTTCTTTTTCTGATTCCATAACAAACACGTTTTAAAGCCTTTGCTGCTGGTCTGCAGACAGTTTTTCCAGGAAGAGTGCTTCATGTATTACAACTTAAAACATGGGTGGATTTATTAGGATTTAATGTATTGGGAGCTAAGCCTTTGGTCTCCTCTTTCATATGGCAGTGGAAGCAGACAGATGGAAGCAATTTGAGTAATTTATATGTTAAAGAAGTAATAATCTTTGCAAGCATTTTATCCGTCCAAATGCTTTTAACTTTGATCTTTCTGTTTTCTAGCAACACCTTGTGTTTTTCTTCAGACTTCACCTTTCAGAGATACCCATCCTTGATGACTCCTTTTAGCACTTCCCTCAGCTAAAGAGAAGCGATGCCTGATTGCCACCGGGCCATCCGAATGTCTCCATAATTAGCTGCAATGGGTTTTGCTGTTTTAGGGGTAGGACAGCAAAGGGAAAATGCTCTTTAGACCTTGAAAGCTGCTTTGTCCTTGCACACTGGTAATCTGAAGCCCTAGGTCTTGCTGTGTTTAGAAGTCAGTAGATTTATTAATTAATGCTCTTCACTCAATTAAAAAGCCCTTGATCTGAGCCCGTCAATAGATTTTTGGTATCTATAGAAATCTTCACCTTGTGTTGAAAGATTTAGTGATTTCTTTCTTTCCCCTCAGACTAAGGCTCAGTAGGGATGAGACGTTGCTTGGCAAAGCGGGCTTTGTCGCTCTGCTGGGCTGCGTCAAGGTGGTAGGACCCCCGTCGGGAGGCTGTCCTCGGCTGCAGCTGGGAAGTGGGCTTAATTGCAATAATTTACTGTGCCGGGTAATTATTGGATTAAGGGTCAGTGTTGTAGCACTGAGGGACAACACTGACAGAAGAGAGGGTCTTGTCAGAATAAACTGGTGAGACTGGTGCAAAAGTGGCAAAGGCACCTGTGATACCTCTTTTTGAAAGGTCCCACAGCTTAGGGAACATGGCAGCTACAGGATGAGATTTATTTTAGTCTATTTAAGCTCTATCCAAGGCGGGTAAGAAGAGGAATATTTTTATTTCACCTTGCAACAGTCAGGGCTACGGTGTCTCTTTCACCTCTTGCTATAAATACCTGCTCATGAGAACAATCTTCTCAGCCCACTTGGTTTGCATTTTAATTATTTTTTCTGTCTGGCACTTTTCATCTGTTGAGTTGTCTATTGTTGTTGTTGTTTTGCAATGGTAAATTCAAGCTGAGCATCACCATGAACTGGGCGTCCTGTTCAATGTGGGAAAACGCATATAAAGTTTTCTCCATAAGAGAAAACGCTGAGGTGAAAAACCGGATGAAGAGATTTTGTCCTAAGACTGTTAGCACAGCATGATTCACCGATGCCTTGAATTGACCCAAGTCCAGTGCTTTATAGTATTGGGGCCTATTTCAGTGGCTTGCTTAAGAGGTTTAGGCACACGTACCCTCCAGTTAAAATCTTCATTCCCTTGCAAGATTCACTACCTTGTTGAAATCATGAGCCTTAATAGAATCTCGGATCATGCTCCTTTTTTTAGAAACACTTTCATCATTGGTCATCTTCCTGCCTTCTTTGCAGCATGGAAACCCTTTATTAGTCTTGTGTGTGCAGCACATCCAAGTTTTGGGTGTGGCAGTGGCAATAGTAAGGTATGGGGATTGGTAGGTGTCGTGAGGAAGTCAATTCCTAAAGCCCGTTCTTGGCAGTGCCACGGCAGAGCTCGCTGGATAACCTGCTGTGCGCTTGTGACTGCCCCAGCTTGGGGTGGGCAGGAGTTGGAGGCGAAGGACCAGACAGGGGCAGGGAATGAACCTCTATGTCTTGAAGGGAAGGCAAAGCTCATCACCTGCCATGTCTCATGTTTTGCTCTTGCCTTGAAAGAGAAGGGGTAGGCGAGGTGCAACCAGCACAAGTCTCTGCAGCATGCTCCGCCCTCTGTTCTCCTCTTCAACAGACAAGCTCTAAAACCAGAGGAGTCATCAGCTCTAGGAGGCTACATGGGTTTCACATCCAAAAATGCAGATACGATTCCCTTTCACTTGCCATGTGGTTGTCTGCTTTTCCTAAACCAGGTCTCTTGGTTGGAGCGGATGGGACTCATCTCATCAAATTGGCATCCGCAGTGTAGATGTTGACTTCAGCAGTAGTCACCCGGGGCTCCCAAAGGGTCTGTGGAGATCGAGCCAAGGCAGTCGAAGGAGTCCAGAGCATGATTCATCTCTTCTTTAACATCTAAAATAGGTCTGGAAAGTTGTACTCAGAAAGTGCCGATTTCTCCGTGCTGGCTGTGAAAGGAGCTGACGGTGATTAGCTCAACGTCCCTGTTGTGGATGTCAGCGTCTAGTCAGATGAATCCTACCCAGATGGCTTTTGGCTGCGTTTGTATACAGAGCTCAGCACAGGGGGGCCATATCCTCAGTTGCTGTAGATGTTACGGTAACATAAATAATACCACTAGCACGACTGAGGACTCTTACTCTATGTCCCTCGTTGTTCCAGCTCCACAAACATACATCTTACCATCTACTGCGGTTTGATAGGTATTTGTTAATGTAGTAAGAACGGAGAGTGGGCATGGGTGGGTGAGCAAGTGTCCAGTGTCCAGTACGAATAGGTTGAGACAGGCTGATATCATCAGACAGCATTTCTGCATCCTGATTGATTGAGGTGCTCTGTTTCCACATTAACTTGCAATAAAGTGCTCTCTGATGCCGATACGCATTCATCATGTGCAATTGTGGAGACTGTTTATAACTTAATTTACTCCAAGGTAATGATGATTATATCTAAATATTTATGGAGAGGTCAGTGCAAGTAAATTTCTCACTAATTTTGTTTTGCTTTTCTTTTCTTTCTCTTTTCTTCAGCCAGCCAAATTATCTCAATGCTCCCTACAGACCTTCTGCTAATTCCTTTGTTTGCAGTGACAGTTAGTGGAGAAAGAAGGCTGATTAACTGCAGGCTGCCTCTGTGCCGAGCCAGCCAACAGTCTAACCAGAGGTGCACACCGCGTCTCTGCCTTTTTTTTTTTTTTTTTTTTTTTAAATTCTGACCTACAGGAATGTCATGGGCCAGAGCTGTCTATTAGAATAGATCTACATCGTGCGTGTGTTTGTGCGAGTTAGCAACGCAAGCTTCCCACTAACACTGTTAAAATTGATACTCTCTGCAGATGTGGAAGCGGGTGGCATCAGCGTAGCACTGGTCGTTTCTTCATCTGACGATGATTTCTTCAGTGCAGATTGGGGCGGGGGGGCTCACCTTTTTAGGTGGGCTCAGTCAGGAAATCGAGTTATTTTTGGCACCTTGGGGTGCTTGTTAATTTGGGGGTCTGGGCATTATTTCTGCATTTCTTCTGTTTGCTCTTTCTCTGTGCTCTTTACCTCCTGCGACACACTCCACTGGGGGGAATCCCATCTCTTCTAATGGGATTTAGCCCTGTGGGGCTATAATCTGTAGACCCTTTTGAGTCTGTCTGCCAATATTTAGGACTGAATGGAGCTGGAATTTTTTAACTAGGAATTTTCTGAGGCAGCATGGAAAAGGGACCATTTTGTTATCTCTGAGGGAACAGGAATTTCACAATATTGATATGAAACAGCTGAGAAGATCTTTCATTTTGATGTCTTATGAAAAACATCTGTGCATCCCTGTGCTGCTTGGCTCTCTCTGCTCCATATGCAGAGCTCCAGTACGTCACCTTATTCTCTTCCTTCTTCTCCTCCATTAGCCATGTTTTTGAGCTTGTGTAAACCCGAATACTGTGCTTCCTGCAGGACCTGTTGCCTTTCACATGCATTAGGCAAGCATTGAACGTGGAGTGTGTCTCGTGGGGAACTCAGGTGATGGGATGCCTGGTTCCTGGACGAGTGATGAACTTCAGAGGGAGACGGACACTTACATCCTTGATCCCATGAAGGTGGCAGTGGGCAAGATGGGTCTGTAGCATCTGATTGTAGCTGGATGTCTCTTGCTCTCTTGGACATCAGCATCAACACAGGATGGTCCATTTCTGCTGAAGAGGTGCGATTGGAAGACACGAACCAACCATCTGCCAGTGGCAGGTTGTTTTCAGCTTTGGGGGGTGGCAGTGGTTGTGAGATGTGGCAGCTTTGGACATAAGTGTGTGCAGAAAGATGCCTGATGCCTGTAATCTTCCCCTGAGTTCACCCCCACCAGTACTCTTATTACTGTATTCTGGCACAGTGATCCATGTTGCCTTTAGGACTTATCCTACCTCAAGTGCTGCTTTCCTTCCATTCCTGATACTAACTTTTCAAATTTTCTGCTTTCCCCTTTCCTGGTTATATTTTCCCTGGAGGAGCAGTAGAAGCCCAGCAGCCATGTCTTCCTGTACGAGGGCCACTGCCTCCTGTCCTCACCCTGTGCTATCCCATGGCAGAGGGATGCCCAAACTCTGTGACAGGTGATAAGTGATCACTCCACATATCTAGGTATTAGTGGATTAGTGGTGAGGATGTATCTTTGATGTTCCTCAAAACGTTTGAGTATTCTGCTGTGGCCCTTGGCTGCCTGGATCCAGCTAGAAAATGGACCGGTGCTGTCCTGTGGTTCAGTTTTTATGGCATAGAGGGAGGCAATTGTATAAATCCACTGTCCGCCTGAATCAAATGACGGAAGAGAGAAAAGACATTGAAGTATATTGAACCACAGAGGAAAAAATTATAAGTGCAATCTGCTCCATTAAAAATTTCATAGGCCGTTACTTTTACAGTGCAATTAGCTTTGTGATTTCGATGCTATTGGAAGCCCAGCGCAGTGGATAATCAGAGGCAGAAATGCCCATGCAGGTACATTTGCAGAAAACTTTCAGGTTTTAGCTGCTTTTCACGTGTTCCTGAGCGCGCTCATAAGTCAACGACTGTTGCTCCCTTCCCTTCAGCTCCACTTTTCTCCTTCGCTCGTGTTTCCTTCCACAACTTCAACAAGCCCCAGCCCCTGCGCCTTGATGTCTTTGTTCGTTGTGCAGCTGCTTTGGGAGGGAGGCACAATGGGACCTGTCAGCAGTGGGGAGCGGGACGGTGGCGGGCGAGGGGCTGCCGGGGGGAGGTGGGGAGGGGCTTTTGTCAGGGGGGAGTGTTCGCTACCTTTGATGCCAATCATTTTGGAAGAGTTAATGCTGACATGGAAAGCAGTGAGAGGGTTTTTATGTGAATTCTGATGAAAAGAAAGGGATCCCAAGAGCCACATAAGCCCGTTTCCATGGCTGAATGCTTCATATGAAGTTTACATTTTCTTTTTAATGCAAACTGATAGCCATTTTTTTACTGCAAGACTTGTGAGAAACTGCCCATTTCTTTGATAAAGGGCCTGAATTTGGTCTTGCCGGCACCAGACATGCAGTAGTTGGCATCAGGAGACAGGCTCTGCCTAATGCTATTGGGGTTTTTCTTGGGCAGCGAAAAGTTTTGGGTTTATTTTTTGTACGACCCACTGCATTTCATTGTGAAGACTCTCGGGCACGAGATGTACATCAAAGCAATAAAAAGGTTTTTACCACCTGGTGTTTGAAACTACTGAGCGCCCTGGTTGGGTGCTCATGTCCAAAGGCTCAGGTCTGCCAAACCCCAGCAGAAATTTGCAGGGGACAGGGGCATAACCTCACTTAATGAAAGATGCAGACCAATAGGAAGGCAGGCCCTGATTTTTCACACATGCCGTGTGTGCGCTCGCAGCTGGGTGGATGCTTTTGGCTCATGTAGCCACGCAGCATGGGAGGTGAACTGTGAGTGGACACGCACCCGTGGTGGGAGCACGAGTCAGGTGTGCATTTATATGCATGCCAGTGACCAGCCATTTCACTGATTAATTTGACAGTGAGCCCCATGAAAGTCACTGGGAGATTTGTTCCCCCACCCCAAGGCCTGGAGTTCAGTGTCATGCAACTGCACAAGAATCACTAATGAAAAAAAAAGAAGTTCTTATTCCTTCTGGCTGAAAAAGATAAATTTCCTTAAAAGCCCAGACCCTGACATTTCAGAGAACTGGAGATGAACACAAAGAATGTGTATGGTTTCTAAAGATGCAAAAATATTAAAAAAAAACTTTTAATTTCCAAGCCAATCTCATGATTTCCAAACCTGCCTCATGGTTTTTCTCATGCTTTGTGGTGACAATGCCAAGCCTCTGTTCTCAGACTGATGGAAAAGCTCATTCAGTTTCATCCAAATACCAAAAAATTGAGCAAAATCAGATTGGACTCTGAAGCCTGGACAGAGGTTATGTCTCTTGTTATGATGCTGTGCCTTAGAAGAAGAAATAGGGGCAGGAGGCTGAGCTGCAACACCAAGAGGTCCTCCCACTGTCTCACTTCTGTGGTCCTGTGCAGATCTTCCCTCTCTCCTAAAGTGTCTTCTCACAACCTACCACTTACAAAAAATCATAATCTGAGATAATTATTTTCTCAGTGTGAAGCTGCATTGCAAAATACAGACTACCACGATGCTGTTGGTTCTGCACAGCAGCCCTACCCTGCAGTTTTCTGGTATGTCCCATCACTGCTGGGGTTTCTGTTCCCTGGGTGCTTCTCCAGCATTTCAAACTGAAGTTTTTCTCCTTTTCCCCGGGAAAGGAGACATCCAGCATCCAGGTCTGCTTCCAGCTCTCTTGTCTGACAGATCCTGTAAGTTTTGGATTTGCTTCTAGAAATGTGCTGGACTCCCCAGAATACAAAAGGTGCATTTTCTTTCTAGGCTGTTTCACCATCTCAGCTCACAAATCCTTGGCTGCTTGGGTTCCCTTTGCTGTGTGGGCTCAGACAACCAGCCAGGGCTCCCAGAAGCAGCCTGGACAGAGCCGGGGGTGAAAGAAGGACCCCAAACTGGAAGGGAATCTGTAACCCTGCTAAGTTGTCAGCGCTCAAAGGGCTGCAGAGGGAAGAAGGGAGGTTCAGAGTACCTCCTGGCCAGGTCAGTGGTTTATTGCTTGGCAGTGGCTGTTACTGCATCAGCTACGAGGGAATACTGGAAAATCTAGGCATGTGCACCTGGTAGGTGGGATCAGGCTAAACTGCGGTTCCCTGCAGCTTGAGGTCCTGATTTGCACAAAATACTATTTGTGGTGGTGTATTCCCCTACGTAAAAGCAAGGTTGTGCTCCCTGCGCAGTTTTCAGGGGATTCTGGCAACCAGAGGTTTAGGGTAAGTCAGGTTTTTGTGGTGTTGTTGCTATCGCCACGGGCAGCCTGGTACTGCTGATCTGGGGCCAGGGTCTCCAGTCCAGCATGTGCATATTCTGCTGCCTTCTCCAGCTCTGTTGGAAATCATCTCGCTAGCCTGTCAGGCCAGATGTTTAGCAACCAGCTTTTCCTAGTAGGAAATTAGTTCCCATCAGGTAGCAGGTGGCATTTTCTTTCCTTGCTGTACAGTCAAAGGCTTTGGGGAGCGAATATCCTCAGCCTCTCCCGCCTGCAGCTATTTCCAATGGGCAGCAGTATGGAACCGGCACCAGCAAAGCCTATTATTTGGAAGAAGAGAGAGGAAATGAGGGTAAGAAAAATAAGTGTCTTTAATGGACCCAGACCAACAGCAGAACATCCAGGTAATTGTAATTTGCAGAGGCTTTGACTATTATAAATACAGTCTCAAACAATGAGGGGTATCTATTTTCTGTTGAAGGCACCGGAGCGTCTCCGTTTAATGTTGGTAAGAACTACGCACACCTGGAGAGAGGGATATACGGGCAGATGTGTCAGACAAGCAATGCAGCTTTGCTTGCCCAGCTGCCGTGAGCTGGCATGGGGGGGGGGCACGTTTTGTGAAGGGGTTTGGTTGCGGCTGCAGCGAGCAGCGGTGCAGACGTGGGATCTCGAGGCGCGATTCCCCGCTGCTGTGCACCTGGCATCCGCTTTACCTGTGCCAAGCGCCGCCTGCTCCCCCTGCCAGGGCTGGCTCGGCGCACAGGAGGGGTGTCACTGAGCACTGCCTAAAGCTGCCGCGTCCAGCGGCTTTAGTGGGTGGCGTGAAGGGGGAGAAAAGATGCTTTGAAGACTCCCCAGGGAGCAGGCTTAGTAGCTGAGGTCTCTGGGGGATGCTAGATCCTATATACCTATTTATCCATAGGAGTCTGTGTGCACGGGGGCTTACAGTTTTCCCTGGAGATTAGTGCCTCTTGCTGGCTTCCCCAGCATATACT
>KL259222.1:13748-33297 GCA_000699545.1 Podiceps cristatus
AGCTGGCAGCGTTGTTTGCGAAGAGGAGCGGATCGCATTTGCGCCTGCAGATCTGAGGGAGGACAAAGGCAAACCAGGAACGGTCTTGGTTTCCACTCAGAGCTGGCGGGTTTTGGGGGAAACTCCACGTGAGTAACCCCGAGCTGGTGAGCGCTGCGGGGGTGTGCGTATGACGTGAAACACAGGCATGCATGCATTTATGCACACAGTCGCTGCGTTTGCACGGTGGGAGTGGGGATGCAGGTATGTGTTTGCACCTGCCTGCATGCATCCAGCATGTTAACCTGTTAGCCGGCTTATCGTTTGTGTCTTTTGGTGGCTAAATACTTCCCAAATCAGGTCAGTCTGTGCAGAAGTGAGCGCTGTCTCAGAGGGTTTGGGGTAGACCAAAGGGTTTGGATACTCTGGTACAGGGACTGTGGCAACCAGAGGGATGAGCCTGGAGCCCAACTCCTCACCGTACCCAAGGATCCGGCCCCTCGCGGAAGGCTGGGCTCTCCAGGCACTGCTCCAGCTTTATGCCAGATGTCTCCTTCCTTCCCCGCAGGGTCAGGATGTAGCTGGTGACTCCGTGTGATCCTTGGCTCTGCTGCACAGAGTCCCCGTGGGTCGGCGGGTGACCTCTGATGCTGCTGGCAATGCATCATTCTTCTGGGGGGACTGGGAGCACTGGTGTGGCCGGTGGTGCTGCAGACCATGGAGACACCTTGTCCCTCGCTTGAACTGCAAAGGATCTGGTTTACGGGAGGATGCAGAGCCAGATTTTTGAAAAGGCATCAATCAGGAGATCTCTCTTCTCATGGACTGTGACCCCATGGCTTGTGCTGGCCATGGGTCTGGTCACAGCTCCCCTTAGACCTCTTTTGGAGCCTTGATGTGGGTTCCCGGGGACCACTGCTGCAGGCAGCCTCCAGCATTTTGGCAGGGCGATGACAGAGGCATAGTCGGGGTGACAGTGTGTGAGAGCAGACCTGGCCCCAAGGCCATGATTGTGGCATCTGATAGTCATGTTCTTGCTTTGGGCTCTTTGAGGGGGAAGGATGGGGACTGTGCCTGCTGGGTGTCGGGAGCCAGGGAACCAGCCAAGACCCACAGCGCAGCATCAAATCAGGAGAAATGGGGTCTGAAACCCTCTTGGCTTGCCCATGCCGTGGGGCAGAGATGTCAGGACCTGAGAAGAGCTAAAACCTTCTGCTTGCACGCTGGCCGCTCCAGGTAAAAAATACAAAACAAGACAAAATACTCCATCCAAATCCTCACCTGCAGCAGCGTCCTGACGTCAGCTGGGGCTTGGCCCCACGCCGGCGCCTGTCCTTGAAGGCTTTGCCTGCACGGGAGGAAAGCTGGAGGCTGCGGAGGGCGAGCGGCGTTGGGAGGCAGAGCTGCTCCGCTCTTTCCTCCCTCCCCATCCTTCCCAACCCCCTTCTTTATGGGGTTAATTTTATTTTTTCCTCCAGGGGTTTATGAACAGCTAGCTGAAATGCGCAGGCCAGCTGCCTGCCGGTGGCAGCAGGAAAACAGGCAGACAAAGCAGATGGACGCAGCAGGGGTGAAGGAGCACTGTCTTCCACGGGCCATAGGCACCACTAAAGAGTAAACAGCTCTCCGAAGGGAGCCGGGAGCTAACCCCAAACCCGTCCTCTCCAAGGTACTCAATCACAGCACATTAACAAGAGCGCCTGGACTGCTGGGGGAGAGTAAACAATAAGAGGGCGTGCTGGCGGGAGAGTGGGAAAAGCAATGCCCCCTCCAGCTAATATTTATTGTAAAAGGGTGTAAAAAGTGGCTTGTGGCTCAGTGTGTTGTTATCGAGCTGCGGTCCGTGTCACTGCTCATCTCCTTTTGGGACAACCACCCTTTCCCTTCCAGGGAGAGCAGCCGCCCGCATGTGCAGACACGTTTGAGACCTGCCGTGAGGAAGGAACAAAGGAAATCAGAAACTGGAGGTGAAACCACCGCCCTCTCCTCCTGGACCAGCTGCAGCTCGGTGGCTGCACCCTCTTTTCCCAGACCTGGGCAGGGACTGGCGTCTGGGGGCTCAACTCTCCTCCTCCAACACGGGAGGTACTCGGCCGTGCTACCACCCAAGCGAGCTGCTCCTATGCAGGAGGGGGAATTGTGTTTGGGGGCCCAGGGCTATTGTTTGGGAGCCGGAGGGGGTGATTCTCCTCCCGCTTGTGCCAGCGTGACTTCCTTGATTTTGCTGGAGCGGCTCCTGATTTATGCCTAAGAACTGGATCCCGCTGGCCGGGCGCTGCTCTTTCATCTGCAACATTGCAGTGAAGTTTGTTTACAAAGATTTTGGCATGGCCACAGATTCCTCCCCCCTTCCCTCCTTCCTCCTAATCAGCGGCAGTTTTCCCCCTCCTTTAGCTCCCGCTGCAAAACTGATTGACCTTTCTGGGCTGTGTCTGACACATGAACCGTGCAAAATCCTTTCTGCTCCCTCAGCCCCGTGCTTGTTTGCTTGGGAGCCTGGCCGCCTGGAGCAGCCCAAATGGGTGGCCTCCGGCAACCAAGTTTGCTGCCTTTTGGGAGCTGCTTTGCTTTTCATATTGGACATCCTTGACGTTGGGTGAATGTGTGTTTGGTGGCTGTCTCCCCAGTACTCTTTGCAAACGGTAATGCCATCACTAAAAATGTGCCCGTGACATGCACTCGGTCCCAGGTTGCCTTTAAAATGGATCCAGTTAAGCAAAACTGAATTTCAAGGCAGAATATGAAAAAATCTGGCCCAGTGGCTCCCTCCATCCCAGCACAGCGTATCCGTATGGAAGGGGCACAAACACAATTTATTCCTTCTTGGGATCAAACACTCAGCAGAGCGCTTCTGTGAAAAACTAGTCTTGGGGAGTGGAGCTAGTCTCACCTGTGGTGGATTTATGTTTTAGCCAGGAGTATGAGTTGCCTGTGCTTGACCCATTGGGATGCTAATTATCTCATGAGAGCCATGACTTTGCCATAAATGTAGTTAAACTGTTTTTTCTTTCTATGTCTCTTGAGGATAAAGAAGCATGGGGAAAGAGATGAGTGGTCTGGTGGGTTGGCTTAAATTATCTTTGCAGCCACTTCCATGGACTCCTATCAGTTCAGTGACATTTGAGCCAAAACACTCTTACCTCTTCTTGAGCACACTTTGGACCTTGGCCCTTAGACCATCTCTTGGTGCTGGTTCAGCTTTCGGTTGTGTTACTTGTCTGTATTGGAAGAGCGAGGTTCAGAAGCAGCTTTCCACTGGCACCAGATGGAAATGGAGTTGTTTTCCAGCAGGCCAGCAACTCCTAAAGGTTATCTTTCCCTGTCTGCTTTGTATTTTAAAAGCTGGAGTTTGAGGCAGGTGAAAATATACAGGTGTTTTCTTGCTCTTGTCTAAAGCAATGTGTTCCTTGTGCCAACTAGAGTAACTCTGTTACACACCTTGGTGAAACCTGCATCTTATTCACCTTGACCATCACATATCAGCGGAAATATAAACAGTAAATTGCAGCACATGCAAGGATGGAACACTGAGAAAAAAGTGTCAAGGTGACCGGGGATGTGTCAAAATGTCAGGCATTGGAACAGGCTGCCCAGGGAAGGGGGTGAATCTCCATCCCTAAAGGTATTTAAAGAACGGATAGATGCGGTGCTTGAGGGCGTGGTATAGATGGACTTGGCCGTGATGGGTTAACGCTTGGACTTGATGATCTTAAGGGTCTTTTCCAACCTTGACAATTCTATGATTCTACAATTCTATGAAAGAGCGAAGGCTGCTTCAGCTCTGGGAGCAAGACAAGAAGGTCCCATTTCCACAAAAAGAGACAAATTTTCCAAAACAACTTCATGGTAACCATGCGGGCTGAGCCTTCTCAGACGCGCAATGTAAAGCACAAGGGTCCCATGGGGCACCCAACCCTGTCTGGCACGTATCCGGCAAGGGGAGCTCTCCTCGGCTGTGACGTACCCCAAATGACCCATACCCAAGGTCACGGATGTCAGCAGGCGGCTTTCACGGGACTCCAGAACACTGATGTAACTTAACAACGGGATCTCCCTCCCTTTGTCAGGAAAAGAGATGTCTTCAAATCAAGTAAAAAATAAAAACATTTTCTTCAATTAGCACTCTGGTGCTGGTGGTGGGCTCCTGTTTTCCCTGGGCAATACATCAATTTGATTTTCTCCCTCAAAGGATTAGTCACTGAAAGACACCACCACCCTCTTCCCCCCAACTTTTTGGCTGCCTCCGGGTGCTAGGGGAATACCAGGAGCTCTGCTTTGCTTCAGTCCTTCTGTGCTTGCTGATTTTAGTTCTCATGCTTGCTTCCTCTCTGATAATTTTTTGTTGTTGTTTGTTTTGTTTTGTTTCCAAAACATCCACCTCCCCAAGAGCTGGTACTGCCGAAGCTGTGCCTGCAGCGGCTGAGCATGTCCCGGGGTCCATCTTGGGCAGCTGCCCATCCCCGCCCCTCTCCTGCCAGGCTGACTCCTGCATCTTTGCATCATTTGCTGAATACAATTATTGGTAACAGCAACAGAGCCCAAGCATGTAGACTCTGCTGTAGGGCAGCAGCAGAGCTATACGCCAGGTGTAAGTGTAGAATAATTTGACATCTACAACCGACGGTGGCAGAGCCCTGACCCGGTGTGTAGGACCAGTCAGCGACGGACAGCTTTTCTCAAAGGGCGATAAATATTCAGCAGCCCTCCATCTCCCCTGGACACAGCAACAATTCACGCTGGTGGCTGACAAGGAACATGGTGGGCTTCAAAAGGACCCTGATGCTTTCAGAACACTGCACTGGTTTTCACATGGTGCCACTCCATACCTGCCTGGGGCTTAACCCCTACAATGCTGATTTCTTTTTCCCCGTGGCCAAATAAATGCTCCTGTATTTCAGGAGGTTGCACAAGGCAGAGTCATGTGAAACATGTTGCTCCTTGCCTGCAGGTGGGCAGAAGAGGAAGAAATTCATTTTGAAGACCCCTTAAGCTTGTTTTTCTCTTCCTCATGCCAATGTCTCACTGCTTGGATAACTTGGCCAGAAAATTCAAGTGGAGCAAAGACCTCAGCCTCTTGCAGCTCTGGTAGTGGTCTGCAGTCCCCTCCTAAAGCCATGCTCTTGGGGAACAGATTCACCCCAGCCCAAGGGCTGAAGGGTGACTTCTGCACTGCTGACCCTGGAGCCTGGGGATGCTGATGCAGATCCCAGCAGAGGTGGATAGCCACCAAGGCTTGTCCAAGTGAATTGGGAGCCGGGTTGCCCCAGGCTGGCACAGTGAGATCCATCTGGGGCAATGGGGTCCTTTGGAGAGGCATTGGGGACTTTATATTTGGTCTTAGTGATTTAGGAATGACTGTCCCTCCCTCCTTGGCTCTTCATTTCATGAGATTGCATGCTTTAGGGGTCTTTAATATTTTGAGTTTCCTACAGCAACTGAAAATGCTGTGTTCCCCTGCCCTTCAGAGGGTTTGCCGGGAGGCACCCGAGACAACCCCTGCTTTGGGGAATGTCTGCCCACTTCCCTGGGATACAACCAGTGCCAGCTGCCACGGTGCCCCCCAACTCTGGAAGGCAACTTTGGGCAGAAAACAGGGGCTGAGGAGTTGTGCTGCTGTGGCCACAACTGCCCGGGAGAGATCTGTCAGCCCAATACAGGCATGACGTCATTTTCAGGACAAGAGCTTTCTAGCCGACATCTAGGGATGTGGCGAGGTTTCCTTAATTAGAGACCGCAGAGTGCTTTGGGGTCCTTGGAAGAGGGGCTCTGTCTGCAGCGAGTCCCACATCCCACTGTTGCTCCCAAAAGCTGTTTGCCAGCAAATTGCCTGGATTTGAAATTCAGGGAAGTTGTCGGATGAAAAAATATTCTTCCCCACATCGCTCTGACCTCTGAGGTGGCTGGTTTATTTTTTAAAGGCATTACTGTTCCCCTCGGGAATGGTGTCTTCCTCTGTTTTATACTCTAAGAAGGTACCTCTTTTCATGTTTATCTTTGATTCAAGCATTGTAAGGAGCAATCCCTCGCACTTATGTGCTTCATTGTATTCCGTCCATGAGAGATTCTCCCCTACTGTTTGTAGCTCTCTTTTCAGTGCCGCTAATAAAATATTTGAACAGGAAAAAAAAAAAAAAAAAAAAAAAAAAGGAAAGACAGACACTAAACAGCCTCCAGCATTTAGAGGATAAAATGAGATATAAGTGGGAGGACAGCTGTGGTTAAGGCACAGGGCTGGGACCACAGCCTCTCTTAGCTGCTCTTCTCCTGACTTCTTCTGTGACTTTGTCGAAGTTATTTGACCTCCAGTTGCTACAACTCTGGGGTCTTTCACAGACGTCGTGTCTTCTGCCTGGAAAATTCATGGAAAAACAAAGCCACAAGCAGAGTTGCAAGGTCTGGGGTGTGTGTGTATGAGGGAGAGAGATGATGTTATTTATTAGTCCAGCTCATGGCAGGTGAAGTCCTGGTGGAAGAGCTCAGAAAACATTGTGCTGAGGTGGTGGAGCATGTGAGGGGCTGTGTAGAAGCAGATGCAGCTTCCAAGGCCAAAATGGTCAGGAGTTTGCCCCACTCCATCTTTCCCCCGCCCTGTGCTGGCCAAGTGAAGACTTGGGAAGCAGTTAGGCTACAGGTGGCCAGACATTTTGGAGCATGAGATGTCCTGTGTCAGGATTCACACTTGCTGAACACATTAATTGGAGTTGTTTGCAATGTGATTGCATGTCCCCACACCCGCTGAAGCCCCAGCTGGGCTGAGATCTTTTCCTCCACTGACTGTTTGGGGCAAAGGCAGTTTTCAAGCCATCTCTCTGACAGGTCTAATGCTGCAGGGAAGCTGTTTTGCACAAGTGGTTGCAAGCCAATGGCTCATCCACTGAAAAGTAAATTAAATCTCAGTAGGCTACAGCAGGGAAACTTGAGTCAAAGGGTCCTAAGGCTGATTTCCTCCTTTTGGAAACCTTCTGTGGATTCAAACCTGAGCCAAACTGGCATGAGAGGGCATGATAGGGTTAAATGTTTGGAAAAGTAGAAACATACTGTGATGATTGTAGGATGGTGGAGGGGAGGCCTCCAGCAGGCAAGGATCTGGTGCAATCCAGGTAATTCCTAAATAAGCCCCTGCATTTCAGAGGGTTTTCTTAAACTTCTGGGGCAGAATGGCACGTTTGGGGACGGAGCACAAAGTGAATATTTGACATAAATAAGCCAATGTTCCTCTGTGGGAGAGTCAGAGGGAGACTGTGAATTAATGATCAGCTTTTAATTTGTCCTTTCATTGGAATCAATGAAAATGTCAGAATGATTGAGGTTTATGTGCTCATGGGAAAGATGTGAGCCCAAGAGAAAGAAATCAGGCCTATTTTTTAATATATTTTTCCACTGAAGAAGATGCTTCCCTTCATCTCTAATACCAGAAAAGGGATAAGAGAAAGTGAAAGGGAACCCTGAGATTTACCCCTTTATGGGAGCTGGTCTGAAGGTGGTGATCCCTGAGAGTGATTTCAATCACTTGGAGTCAAGTTATCCACCCTGCCCTGCCCAGTTTGCTGTGAGTGAGTTTCTTGGGAAGCCTAGATGAAGCTCAGGTCCCAGCAGAGTCCTCAAGCCCTCTGTCCTCGGGATGGTGGCTGCCCTTGGCACAGGATTCGGGCTGGCTGGTGCTGGCAGATGCAATTTTGCTGGCTGCAGATGCGTGCTGTTTGCTCTCCCCGGTGCTGGGATGTTCAGGGCTGGGTGTTTCAGGATGGCAGGAGGATAATGGGAGACTCGTGTTTCTGAAGGTCCTGGTTTGAAAAGGCTGGATGCTGCTGACGGATGTGAAAAGCTGGCACTAATGTGTTGGAGGCAAAACCAGCCACTGTGGCCAGATTTGGGTTCTGATTACTGGGAATATTGATGTTTGATCCCCATAGCCACATCTAGTTCTGCAGGATAATGTCAACCTTGGCTCCGCATTGGGTGCCACCTTGCCACCATGGGACCAGGACTAATGAGGTTTTCAGTGTAATGAAGCTTCCTGAGGGCTTTCTTCAAGAGCAAGTAGTCTCCTGAACTTCACACTTACAGACATACATCCACAGAGGTCTTTCACAGCTAAAAAGAGGACCTACATCCTTGTTTCAGACCCCCCAAAAAGGTATTTCTGAGTCTTGTCAATGCCCAAGCAGAAGGAAGCTCCTGTTTTGGCTACTGACTTGGTGCTTGTAACATTTCTGACCAGTAAGTCAAGTATTCAGGTGGGTGGTCAAGGGTTTAGCTGCCTACAGGAGGTACCTAGGGTGGAAATGGTGGCCTGAGGTTGTAGACTCCTTTGCACAACCCCCCTATCTTGATGGAGGCTCACAAGCAGCCCCATGGCAGGGGAAATGTGTCTGCAAACTGCTAGGCATGCTTTGGCCTAATTAAATATTCATTGTGACAAAATGCCACAAACACAAGGGAGTTTTCAGCGATTGCTTCACCCCAGATAACAAACTGATGCCTGTTCGTGCTGGCAGGGCTCCCACCACGCGCCTCCTTCCTCCCTCCACACTCACCTGCCCACCTTGGTCAGCCTCTTGTTCCTCGTGATGCACAGGGAAAGGATGAGCGGGGCTCTTTTCTCTCATGACTTGCTTTGTCTCAGTGCATCAATCCCCCTAAATGCTGCTTTTTTGTTTGTTTGTTTGTTTTTGTCATGTGAAGGCCTGATTATCACATCCCACACTCTGTGGACTCTGGCATTGAGCTGAAGTCTTCTCCAGGTGGGTCAGCTGCCAGACTGGAGCCCCTCTCTTGCTTCTGCACAGCAGCTCAGGCTGGGTTTTTATTGAAGAAAATTTGTCATTCCCAACACTCCCAGACATGAGCAATGCAACGGTGCCGCTGCCAGCAAACACAGCCCTCAACAGGAGCCTTTATGATAGTATCAGCTCTGCTATTGCCACTTCTTTTCCAGCCCTGTGACCACCGTCTCAGGAACTGACCTCACCGTCTCCTGATTTTCAGCTCAAACCATGGGTCACGGGGAACGTGAGTGCACGGCACCGGTTGTTGTAAAACCTTAGCAGCCTGGTGAGCACATCCTGCGTGAAACCTCCCGGCAGCCCATCCCTGCCTGCCCAAATCAACACCGTGCGTCTGGGACCACGCGCTTCCTCGGTGGTCTCAGCAGACGCAGGTTTTAGCTAAAATAAGGTCAACTCTTACAAGTACCTGGAAATAGAAGCGGAAGGACTGAGGGTCTTGGCTTCTAGGTACATTGCTTTTCTCTTTTGAGAGGAATATGCATTTTTTTATGGAAGGCAGCAACCTGGATGTCCAGTCTATCCTCCAGTCCAGCTTAACACACACCCCACAGCCTGTCTGGTCCTTTATGATTCAGGGCAGATCTTAAAAACCCTGCTGTTATGGAATAACTTAGAGGAATTTTTTTTACAAAATCGTTGTTTTGCCTTCTTTTCCTTCCCCTATCCGTCTAAGGAAGGGGTTTTATATCCCCGCTGAATTACTAGGGCTTTTTAAACTCCTTGCTTTTATTACTCCTCCTATTATTATTGAAATTTCCAACCCTGCCTTGAACATGTGGCTTGTAGAGATGTACCAGAGCAGAGAACTGCATGGATAAACTGTGCATTATCCAGGGCCTCAGAAGTCCTTCTGTGAGCTGATTTTTAGTGGCTTTAGTTTCCCAGCTGATTATTTAGCCAGTTTCACCAGAAAGTTGTCTCAGTGAAATGAGAACTCGCCCACATTCAGGACAAACTCATGGTTTGCTTTTTTTTTTGTTTTGTTTTGGTTTTTTTTTTTTTTTTTTAGGTTTGGAAAATGTCGAGTTGTCTCTGGTGGAGGATGTGTGTGTGTGTTTTATTTTGTGTGTGTGGCATCCCTGCATATGTCTTGGACTGGCTCAGAAGCTGAAGTAGCAAAATAAGCTTTTCTTTATTCAAAAATGGAAAGGAAATGATCAGACAGCTCAGACAAGATCTATGTGTAATGCTGTATTTTTACTGTTTATTTAGTAGATATCAATATCAGTAATTATTATTTCTATGACTCTCTGTGCCGTTGCTTTCCCCATCACTCCCAAGGAGTCTTTCTATATTTGTGAAACATTTTGATAGCCCGTTCCTGTTTGTTTTCCACCCGTTGAGGATGTTGCAAATTCTGCTGCAATCTGCCTAGAGGCTGTGGTAAGCCCCAGGGGGTGGTTTGTGCAGCTGACTGGCAGAGCAGGGATCCGGATCCGTGCCCAGGGGTGGTGCTGGGGGTGCTGGGGCAGCCAGGCACCAAGTTTGCTCCTACCCTGCCTGGGTGGAGGTGTGCGTTTGGCCCATGCTCAGCTACCAGGGAGCATCCTCATGTCCTTCAGGCGAAAATCTCGACACAGGGATGCTCTGATTTGTGGGCTAGGGACTCATGGGTACAGCATAGCGTGACTGGAAGGCTCTAGCAGGGAGGAACCTGAGACCTAAGGGATGGTTGTTGGCAACAGAGGGCAACTTCAGAGGAAATCCTGCAAGAAGGAAGGTTGTAGGTAAGTAAAGGAGGGGACCTGCAGAAATCCATGTCCTTTTGCAAATTTCAGGCATTAGACGATGTGGAAATGCAAGGTGGAAATAATTTTAGGCAACTGGTTTTGTTGCAACTACAGAGCTCTGTGAGTTAAGAAAGAAAGAAAGAAAAAAAAAAAGCCAAATCAAAAGTTTTCAGGCTCTGTATTTTTGGATGGGGCTTTGCTGAGCTTTTTAGTGGATTTTTTTCCCCTGAATTTGGCACAGTTAGCACGACAGAAGCTACGATGATACATATGTTTTATAACAGTAGTGCACATTGTGAGTTTAAAATCAGTTTATCAATGTCTCTTCTCCTTTCTCTCTTTTCTCGTTCTCTGTATTTGCTGTTGTTCTTCGTGAAAGCTCTGCAGCCTCAGCTGAGGAACTAGATGTCATTTTGTTGAGGGAACAGCAATGACATTTCATTTGGATAGGACTGACATTCTTGTATTTCTGGCGTTCAGGAGAAAATGACAGCCAGATAGGTTTGGGTTTTTTTGGTTTTTTGTTTTTTTTTTTTTTCTCTGCACCCCAGCTCGACATGTCGGTGACCTCTGGGATGGGATTAAAAAGGACGCAGCACTGGTTTAGGTTGTTGGCTGATGCTCGCTTGGTGTTGTTCTACAGACTTCCATGAAGCTAAGCTGAATTACATCTACTGAAACCAAATCCATCTAATTTTTTCCCCTTGCTTCTTATGTTCAGGCTTGATGTATTATGTCTGGAAGCAAACAGTTAGAATAAGATGCATTTGTTAGATTGTGTCTTTTCATTATCCAGACAGAAGGAAGAGGCAGTTGACAAAGTTTCAGCAGACGGTACATAGTTGTTGTTTATGTTAAACAAAACGAGAATGTGCAGCATTCGGGTGTATAAACAGCATGACAGCAATAAGCATAAAACATAAGATTGGAAGCAGATTTCACTTTCAGGCCTTGGGGAGCAGATGGATCTGAGATCATTGTGCATTTGTGTACAACTTCAAGACCTATAGAAACTCATTTATTCCCCATGTCGATGTGTTCTACAGGAGTCAAACGTAGCACGGCTGCAAATGGATGCAGCTCCATTGAACATAATGGGCTGGACCCAAGCACCTAGATCTGTCTCTTAAACTGCTCCAGCAACACTAAAAGGATGGAGAGCTGCCTTAGTCTTGCAATCAGAGATCGCCTTGTCATCTTAATGTTCAGGTGGCATAAAGATGAGGCAGCTCCTATTTGCATCTCCTCTGTGTGCAGGCTGGAGGGAGCTGAATGTGAGAGGAGTCACAGCTGGTGGAGGAGGTTACTCTTGCTGAACTTGCACAGAAGCTGGTTTCCTCCCCGTATCTTATATATGTGATGTATAGGTATATAAGAAGGCTTAAACTTTTCGCTTGATTGCTCTTTTCTTACCCCCTACAACCCCCAAACTCCCAGCCCAGAGCGCAGCTGGAAGTGGAGATGTGGCTCAGTCAGAGGAGTTGCATCCGTTTGTCCCTGTGGGGTTCAAGACTGATGCTGTAAGACAGAGCAGAAACCAAGCCCACCCTCTATGCAATGGTGGAGACAAAGCCACCATTTCTCAGTTTCAGTGGGCCAACTGGATCAGTTCAAAGGCTGCGCTGATTTGGGACTTGTGGAGGCAGGACCACACGGGTTGCCCATTATTTATGGCCCTGATTCCCCGGCAGATCCATGTCATTGAAGTGAAGGACATAATGAGGGATTTCAGTCCCAAGCAGAGACTGTCCAAGCAGGTGGGAAGTGACGGGCCAGCGTCCAGCCTTCAGAGCACAGACCAAAGCGAAGCTGTTTTAAATAGCAACAATGGCCCTAATCCCCCGGCAGGATGGAGAGATGCAGATTGGTAAAGGGAAGAAAGGGTAGAAAATAGCAACCGCAGAAAGTGTGTGCATGTGAGAATCCCTTTCAGGATGCATTAATGGGATGCAGTGAATAGGAAGAAGAGACCCTGGAGTGTGTTTAAAACTGATTCCCAGTATAATATGAACCACTGTAAATGAAGCGCTGTACAAAAGAAATAATAAAAATATATCACTGTAGTCAGTATCACTGGCTGTGTCAGTGTTTAACCGCATCAGAGCTCTTCATTAACTAAGAGGCAGAATAACGCAAGCAAACAAGACGGCAACTGGGAGGAAGAACATAAGGACCACGACGGGGCCCCAGCGAGGTTCCTCCTGCTGCCGCTCCAAGAAATGGGAGCCCGGGAGGGAGAGAAAGCCCACCCGCCGTGCACAGCTCAGCAGAGACACCTCCAACGACGGCGTGGGTACGCGCTCACCTCCTCCGTCGCCAGCTCTCCTGCAACAATTCGTCTGGAACAGCCACTCGCCTCTGAGTGAGGAGTTTTAATAAATGATCGTCATGCGCAAGCCGTGCATGTATGTGAGAGAGGATGGGGACGTGTATTTTTAAACGCAAAAACTCCCACCAGCCGCAGTTTGAACACGGGCTGTATGATCTTCAAGGGAAGGAGAAAAATGTGCTGGTTTCCTCTAGAACTGGATGATTTGCTGCAAATTGGGCAGTTGATCCACAAAGAGTTATGGAAAATGTGGTCCACAGTGGTTAGTAATTTCAGGGTGGTGTTAATTTTAGGATGGCCTATTAGAGGCCCTGTCCCAGGAGAGGTGCTTGGTGCTTTATGGGGATCAAACCATTTCTAGATGCCTCAGGATGGATTGGCCCTACTCCAGCAGTTGAAAACGTAAATCTATATGAGGGAAATTCCAATGGCTGATTGTGGATGATTTGTGCAACCCTTAGGAGAAGAAGGGTGAATCCTGCCTCTGCTAATGTTAATGGCAGATGTGCCACTGACTTCAGGGGCATGAGGACTTCCCTGGGCTGCCTGACTCTTGTCTCCTCGGCTGACTGTGGTCTCCAGGTGGGATCTGAAGCTGTGCCAGGTCCGGAGCAGCACACCCAGTCTCTCAATGTAACGACTCAGGCCAGTCAGATTTATCTCCCCTTTGTATCCTGGGCGTTTTACCTTTCAGTGTTAGTACCTTGCCTGATGTAAGCTTTAGTCATGCTGAAGAAAGCAGCTTTATTGAATTTGGCTTTATGTTAGCATTGACCGGACAGACTGTATCAATTCAGAATGGGCTATTACTGTCCCTTTTGCTAGTTATCCTGAGCTCGAATATCCTAAATAACATGCTCAGATGATGTCAGTGTCTCAGCGTCAATAACTGGTCATCAATACATGTCCCTGCTAAGGTCTGCTCTCTCTTTCTTCTCTTTTGTAGCACGGGAGAATATACACATGATTGTGCAACCTTTGCGTTGAAGGTCGTGATCTGCTTGCACAGAAGTCAGTGAGGGTGAACGACAGCAGCCGTGAGCTGGCCCGCTGGTCCCCAGGCTGGGCATTGGTTGCCCAGCAGCCTGCACCATGAGGCTGCTGCCTTCAGTGCAACTCGAGCAAGATTTTGGGGTTCTTGGTCTCTGACTCTTTGAGGCAGTTGGGAAAGTAGGAGCGGAGATGAAGTAATACATCCTACAGCCCCCCAAGCCAGGTGAGCCCAGTGGGACGGAGGATGATGAGACTGGGAGGAAGGTTACGGGAAGGAAAGGGATTACCATAAGGGACAGAAGTAAAGACTTTACGAAAACATGCCATATAGGTTTAACCTAAATACCCGCCTGCTGCCCTGGCCTCTCATGGCCTCTGGGGACTTATTCCCACAGCTGAAGGGTGGTTGTGCATGACAAGGGATTTTAAAAATAAGTGACGGAGAAAGCCTTCCCAGCGCCCTCAGCCTGACCTGCCATCCCCCAGCCCGCACGGCTCCGATACCCCGCATTTCTGCACGTCCCACCAGAATACCTGCATACCTCCAGCTGCGGACAGGGCCCCGGGCTGGCGAGGCGGGTTTTAAGTCAGCTTCTCAAAGCTACTCGGCTGTCATCTGTGTGTGTGCGAGAGCAGCATTTCATCCCAGCGCTCGAGGGCTGTGCGGAGCTCCCGGGTGACCAGCATTTCCAGCTCTAAGCCATTCCAAGTCCAGCCAAATATAAAGGAAAGGACGAAATTGGTTCTGCCTCATTTCTGCCGAGGAGGCACTTCATGACAAGTGCAAATACAGAAGTTGCTTTGACTCCTGGACGGATAAACTCTGGAATCTAAAGGATGTTTGAGGACAAATTTTCAGAGGTTGGCACGTACATACTGACTGTAAAATTACTTCATGGAGCCTGGCTGTGCATGTTAAATCCATATTTGCCTGTGCAAACACGGTGCTTATGCATGCAGTTAGACGTTTTGCAGACACAAAGGCGAAGGCGAGTTCAACCCTGGCTTTCTCCATCTTTATGTCTGTACTTAGCAGTACCCTCCCCTGGCCAGGAACGCTTCCCTGGGACCTGTGTTTGCGAGGAAGAGCTCCTGCCGTGGCCCCAGATGGAAAGGCTTTAAGCTCATAGCTTAGTTTCAGATAGACCATTTTAATTGGGATGGTTCCCAAAGCAAAGAATAATCAGCCTCGAGTTTTAAATTACCCTGGAGGAAAGTCTCTTCAGCACACTGTGGGAAGGTGCCTGAAGCACAAATTCTTACTCCCCATTTGATGCTGCAGCTTTGGCTTTCAATGTCAGCAGGTAAAAGCTCAGGGTGACTCTTAGAAAATGCTCAAAATTACCCTCACTTCCGCCACAGGGCGAAGCTCAGGGCTGGTGTCTGGGTTGTGAGATGATGCTTGGACCAATGGGCGGGTGCAAGCCATGACGATGCTCCCAACACTTCAACCTTCAGTCCTTATCACCAGTGGAAAGTGGCTTAAATTCAACACCTCCATGGTGCTTAGGAGAGCTGAGCTTGGGCTTCCTTTATCCAGCATGCATGGCCGGGGCTTTGGGTCCATCTTCTTCTCCTGCCAGAGCCCTCCGAAGCAGAGCTTAGGTGCAAGGCTGCGTGCAAACCAGAGCAGTGCTGGGTAAACTCGGACTGGAGGGTGGGCTCGGAGGTGGGGGAGATGGATCAGCTGTGCGTGGGGTGAACAGCGTTACCTCTCAGCGTTGGGTGCTGCAGGATGTCGTCCCCATTTCAGCACATGAAAACTGCCTTTGCTTTCTGCGTACGGGGAATTACGCTGCAAAAGCAGCTGGTCGCATCTCGGTGTCTAGAGGCAGAGCGAAACCGTGCTGCTCTTAGGGAGATAATAAAGGCCTAAATGTCCACAGGCTTTGAAAATAATTCTCTGAGTAAAGTGTGCTCCTAATCCTGCCTCTCCCGTGACATTCCTGCCTCCCTGAAGATCTTTGTCTCCTGCTCGGCTATGCAATGCAGCTCAGCAAGAAAATTCGTGTTGGTTAATAATAGCAGCTTGGGGATAGAGATTACAGCCAGGGTAACGTAAATAAGACATTTATTTTCAACAAATGGGATCGGATGTCTGATCTGCCACGTTTGCATTTGGCATCCGCAGAAATTTAAGGCCTGATATTTTGTGTCTGACGCGTCCATAACAATGTGGACTCATCACAGCCCTAATTATAGCTCTTGGGCAGCTCACATGGGGTAGCGCGAGGCTTATTTATAGGTAATATTTATAAACAGAGCCACAATCTTCCCAGGAAAAGGACTCTTAAAGCGAGATGTGTTACAGTGATTACTCTGAGAGCCGTTATGGGGACCGTTGCAGCAGGAAGCCTTTCGCCCTCCCCGGCAGGGACCGTGCAGCATCGCTCCCCTGCAGCAGGCGAGCGCCAGTCTCCCCGTCCCACCCCTGCCCCAGCACTCAGTTCCTGCCTGGGTGCCCAAACTTATTACCCGCACTGTCTGGTTTCTTGCAGGGGAAGGGGGATGCCTGAAAATAGCGCTTTCCCAGCGCCACCCAGGACATGTGACAAGCGTGGGGTTGTATCTCAATAGGCCAAGGCAGCGTTCAGTCGCAATCATGTGGCTTAATCACCTGACTGTATAAATGAGTTTCCCTTGACAAGATTCGATCCCTTTGGGCCCCTTGACTAATTACCTGCTATTGTGAGAGGCTCTGCTTGTTGAGAAAAGCAACTCTTGTCCCCCAGCAATAGCAAAATAGAGAAATAAACACAAAAGTCTGGAGATCAGAGGGTGCTCATTTACTCTCTGTATTTAGTGCCACATAAAGGGCTGTTAATTATGTTCCTCTTTCCTGACAAAAGTAGCTTCTGCAAACAGTTTTGCTTGTTTGTTCTCTTTTTTTGTTTTAAACAAAAGTACCTGTGGTTTTGTCTTCCTAATCACTCTGTAGCTTGATGCAGCCTTGCAAGGAGGAACTGGCAAGAAACCATGTCACCCAGCCCTGTATAATTTGGGTTTCTCAGTGCCTTGCAAAGCAGAGGGCAGGGCTGCCTGTCTCTTGTAGATGCCCTGGATCGGAGCTGCAAATTGCATGAACGTAGGGGAGCTGCCTGGCAACTTTCCTGGGCCTGGCCCTGCACGAAGGAGAGTGCAAGGCAGGTAGGAGTCAGGCTGGGGAAGTGATGCAATTCCCGAGCCCTGGAGGGAAAGAAAGGCTTTTAGTGCCCGCTCCTAACTGTGCATGCTCCTAGGCATCATTTTCCATGCATACGGGTGGCAAATATGTACAAAAAAGCATTTGAGAAAGTAACTGAGTTGCCCAAGAAGAGAGCTGGCATCTCTTTAGAAGAAGCCATCAAGTCTATGGGGAATTTGGAGACCTTCAGTTTGTTCTGCCAGGCTTGCCCCGTTCATGCCGGGGTACGTGAATCTGGAAATGGAAGGTGACAGAGCATATGGCTCTGATCCTGCTGCGTGGTGGAGAGGGCATTGAGATGCCAGTGCTTTCCCTGCACTGCACTTGGGTGCTGGGTGACTTAAAGTCCACTTCCAGAACAGAGCTACATATAAACTTTAACAGGCCAGGACCAACCTCTCTTTTTTTCTATTTTTAATTTCTGTTTTTCTGAATATGCAGAAACCAGCCCCGAATTGTCCTAAATTAGCCTCTGTTCTGACATGCTGTCTCACACCTCTTTGGTGTCAAACTCTTTTTTAAGTAGTGCTAGAAATCACAAAGATGAAAAGAGGGGAGTCGTCTGACCTGTGCCTTTTCTTAGAGCATCACACGGCTGTGGCTCACAAGCTGGTAAAAGCCAGCTCCACTGGTGTCAGTCACCCTGTACCAGCCTGGTCCTGCCCTGGGATCAGCAGAAAGTCTTCTCCTGCCCTTCTTGGGGAGAAGAGACCTCTTTGGTATTTCCTAGTAGGGATGCTCTATTTATAGCTGATAATCCCCTGAGAAAATGATCAGGAGTAACATAAGGTCATTTTCTATTCTTACATTTTTTGCTGCTTTAAGCTCCACCTAGGATAATGACGCTGATATAGGCTTAGGCATCAAAGCTGAAATCCAGCTGAAATGGGGCCCGAGTAACACGCAGTGGTGGCTTGGTCCAAGCTTTCAGTCCTGGCTCACTTTGTGCAGCGGAAACCCAGGAGAAAGATGCATCTTCAGGTGTTCTCTTTGAAGGCACACAGTGGATCTATGCTTTAAAAATGCAGTTTCTTCTCCACTTCTGTTATGATTTGATCTTAATGGGAATCTTCCGAAGACATTTCTGCTCAGGAAATGCCCATCTTTCAAAAGCAAGTTTTTCCCAGAAACAAATATACCTTAGTGAGACTTTTGAAGGGTGAGTTGCTCAAGGTAAGAATGATAGAAAATAAGAAAGGGATGTGTGGATACTGCCTCCTGCCAACTAAGCAATAATATGTGTAAGACACTTGAACCTTCAGGGATCACATTCAAGACCCTGCTCCGGGCTGTGAGGTGTCATGAGCCCAGCATCCTAACCTCTGGCTTTTTCAGTGGTTTGATGAAGAAGAGCAAGTCAGTCAGCATTTCTTCAGTCTTTCTGACTTTTAAACAACCTCTCACCCCGTCATTCAAAGTAGGCAGTTCTTTCCCAGGTGAAATGTTTGTATTTTCACCAGCCTGCTTGCCCTCAGCAAGAAGCTTTCACTGTGTCTGTTCACCAGTGAGCTGCACTGGAAAAGACTCATATCCCGACCAACTTGCTGCAGCTCTGTTTCCAAGCCATCTTGTGGGGCACCACTCTGGGAGGGAAATTTATCCTCCACAGATACTGCTGCATGTCTTGGCAAGATCACTTTGCAAGCAGCCTTGACCTGGAGTGTCCAATTAAGCAATTCACACCTGGTCCAAACTATGGGACAGGGTTGCTTTCCCCTGGTTCCTGATCCCAGGTTCATTAACAAGCACCACAGCGATCTGGGTGTCTGCAGGGCGAGAAGGTGTGCACCAGCAGCGAGGGCACGCACCTCGTTATTCCATGTAATGGAGATCTTCCCTGCCCTTGACTTCTCGCACCCCTGCGCCTGGGATGAATGATACCAGCATCTCTCTCTTGGAGCCTTTTTGACTGTCTTCAAGGTCGCTTTCTGTGTATGTTTAATTTCTTACCACCCAAATTAATTTCCCCACTTGTAATTTTTTTACTCACTTTAAGGAAGCTTTCCCAAGACTCCTAATCTTGATGGCCTTTCTAAGAAGAAATAAAAGTCAGCTTCTTTCCTCAGGCAGTTTTTCCTAATTTCTTACAGCTCTGTTGACAACACATTCCCACCTCCCTCTAATTTCTTCTGGATATGATGATTCCTCTCCGATCTTTAGAGACAGTAATCAATATCAGGAGGAAACCCAGCCTTTTTGGCTGCTTGCTGGGGAAGCAGTTTGTCCTGTTTAATGAAACTCCGGAGAGGGTCTCTTAGACACAAACCAGAGTGAATTACCACCTCTCATGAGCTGACAACTCACATGTCTACTGTTTTCCTTGTGCTGATGCTTTCAAAGTCTGTGTCAGCCACTAACATCCCCGTTGGGGTTGCTTCTCACCTGACGGCTGAGATTCCTGTTGAGGACCATCATATGACCTTTTTTTTTTTTTTGCACTATGATGTAATTATACTTTTTGCAGCCAGAGAAAATAGAAGGCATTTGGAGATGACCAACTGAGGCATCAGCTGAAGCTCAGATCTTCAGACATATTATCCTGCTG
>KL259222.1:36436-49084 GCA_000699545.1 Podiceps cristatus
CTTACTAATTTATTTGGAAATGGAGCACATAGGGAAAAACCTTTTTGGATGATGATAAAATGGAGTTCAGGGGGGTACCTTTACAGAGTCAGCCTTCAGAGCAGCTCCAACACCCCACAAGAGTCTGGCTGAGCTGGGAGTACAGTCTGGGAGGCTCCAGTCTCTCTTCTGCTCTGTAATGCACACTTCAAGCAAAAGGGATCATGCTCGTCACCTGCAAGAGTGAGAGGAGCAGAGGGGAAGGCAGGAGCTCAGCATGCTAACAAGCCACATGCCTTTGTTACTGAGGGAATAAAATCTCTTTGCGCCTATTATTCCTTTCTGTGCCCATTTATAAGTGTTTCCACAATGCAAGTAGTGTTGTTCAGAGTTCTCTGCGTCTGACTTGTTTTTTAAATCTCTGTTATACTATTATCTGGAGCATATTAACCCCTAGGTGCTTAGGTTTTTAAATGTATAAGAGAAGCCAGAGGGAGAGAGAAAGAAAAAAAAATCTAATCCTGCTTAAAAAAAGAGCCAGAAGGTGAAATAGCAGAATAATCACTCTTTAACACAATTTGCTGTCACCTTCACCACAAGGTCCCTTTGCTCTGATACCCAGAATTAAGAGACAAACTCGGCTAAGTTGCTGCAATTCAAAAAACATGCACACACACACACACAGAGAAATCGGTGCCCAGCAGTTCCCTATGGTACAATTTTTGGAAGCATAAACCATTTTTAAACTGATACCAGAAATGAACTTTTATTTTCAATCATATTTACAGTAAATTAGAAATTACTCAGTAAAATGCAATCTGTTAGGCAAAACGCATCCTGTCACTTTCAATTAACCAGCTAAAAGGTTGTTAATGAATAAATATTGACTTTTAGAGGAAATGCTTCTTAACCAGCTGCAGATCCATGTGCATGATATTTGACAAACGATCAATACGGAGCTGGTACACTCGGCTAACCTGGAGGTAACTGTTCAAAATGCCTAGGCACAGCGTTAAATGACAAGTTGCGCGGTGGCCCAGCTGTTGGGGTAGAATAAAGGGATGCCGAGATATTGCAAAACTGCCTTATGTTGATGCATCGAACTCTACTGCCACTTCTAAAACTAAGCACCCAAGAGTGTAAACCTGGAGGCAGAAAGCAGCCATCCAAGCACCCCTGAAACTTTCACTTGTTTTTTCAAAGCCTTGAACACTAATGAGAGCTCAGACAGCTCAGCCCCTTTCCAAGTCAGACCTTTTATTAGATACCAAAAATATGCATGTAGGTGCTGTACAGATTGACTCTTTCTTTAGTGTTTGTCTGACAACTGTGTCTGCAAAAATATCCCACGATGGAGCTCCAGTCCTGTGCTATCTGATGTGTACGGTGACTCACACTGGGCTCTTTGCTAACCTAGAAAACTGAATCCTCAAGCCAGATGCTGTTGTGGAGCATTGAGTCTCAAAATGCAGGAAAACTGGTTGGGTTGCAGCATCTGTGAGTAAGGGAGAGCCAGGCAGACAGGAGGATCCCATGGTGAAGGAGCGTGATTGGGGTTCACATCCTGGCTTCAGGCTACACTTTTGCGGCTGGTCATATAGTTGCTCTAGTTCTCATTTGTACGTGAGAGATATCAGTGGGGACTGTTTAGCGGAGGGCTGTGGGTAGAAGGGTTCCTAGTAAGCCAGGAGCCTCTGGATCCCAAGTATGAAGTTAATGAAGTTTCCAGTAGCTCCTGTCACCTCATTAGTAACAGCTGATGTGACATGCCATGAGAAGTAGCCTACAGCATGGACTACAAAACACTGCTTTGTTTCGCATGACTTCTGTAAGGACTAAAGCAACACTGGCACCAGAACACAGTTGGGCATATGGCTCGGGGAGAGATGGAGATGGAGGAAGGCTTCCATGCCATGGGAGGTTATCGGAGCTTCTTGGGATGACCAGGGCTGTCAAGTGCACCGTTACAGTCTTCCTTTTCCTTCCATGACCTGTATGCATGAAATTAAAGGTTGCTTGGTTCAGTGCTTCAGCACTTCCAGATAGCACTACACTAAAAAGGTACCTTTCAACCTATAATTTCTAAAAACAGTGTGTATGAAACATGACAGCTGCTAGTGGACATTGACTGTGAGGTTAAAGAGTTAACTGGTTTTCCCCATGTTGGTGTTTTAAGTGTTTTTCTTGCTTGAACAGAAACAATTGTGTCTGGCTCCCTGGGCTGAAGATGATCAAGATTATGAAGTTCATAAATGCTTTGCTGCTTTGGCATCTAAATGGAAATGAGTCCATCAGCTGGGAGTCTTCAGGAGACCATGAGCAAGATTACTGTTTGAACTAAGCCAGTTGCTTAGAGTTTAAAAGGGGCCTTGTGGAGAGGTATTAGCCCTCTCTTAAATGGGCAGGATAGCCTTTATTCTAAATATCCTGCTGATCACTCTGATGTGGTGGGTTTGATTGGTTTTGTTATGTGAGGGCTCAAAATTTATTCCAGTTGCCTTTGTGGTACTTGTGACCTTGCAGTAGCAGAGGGCTGTGCTGTCTTGCCATTTCAGATGTATTTGTGCCTTTCTTTCCATCTGTCCTATTTAGCTGCTTTACTTTTGCCTTTGACCAGAACAGCATGGCCTGATACGTGCAGGCCAACTGGCATCCAAGGGCATGTTAGTGAGGTGCTATGCCAAATCTAACAAGCCCCATTTCTCAGCAGGAGTATTTAGCACACTTGCGACGGTCCAGCTATGGCTTCTGGCTCTGAGGTGGCTCATTCAGTGCTCATCAAAGGAGTTTTGATACGTGTCTTCATACATGTTGAAGGCAAGACCTTAGAGACTTTTTGCCCGAAAAGGTCATATAACTCTACGATTTTATTGATAGGTCAGGAATTCAGAGTATAGGTGAGCCTTTGAAGACTCTTTGTGAAAATTATAATAGAGTTTTATTGTTCACTGAAAGGAGAAGGCATGTATAGATTAGATTTATACCCAAAGTCAAGTGCAAGGGACTTTGCCTTCCATGTAAGGGTATCAATGGATTTTTCTCCAGCTGTAATACACAGCAAGAACTTGCATGTGGTGGTGCATTCTTTCTCCAATTGCTTTAATTTCGGTGCCTCAGATGCACCTAGATTCCCCTCACGTTCTCGTTCAGGTGATAAGTAATACAGCACAAATTATGGGAATGGACATTGGGTGCATCAACAACAGTAAAAGCTAATGACATTGCACGGGGACCAATAAAGCTGAGATAAGAACTGCTCGGCTTTTCTCTTCTTCATTGGCAGGTAAATGTGATTTCTATTATCTCACTGTTTGCTTTAATGTTATATGGAACCTGTCAAAGCCCCATAGTCTTGCTGCTCACTGTTCCACTAGAAAGAAAAGAGTCCATAAATTACAGTCCCTTTTCCTACTGAAAGGTGTGTAAAACTATTCCATCTAATTCACGGTCCCCTTTATCATAAGTGATAGTGGAAATGCAGAAGATTATCAAGGCCAGATGAGTTTGGGATATCAAGCCAAATGTGTAAATCTTCTAAGCTTATATGTTCTCACCATTATCCCTAGACCTGCCACAACCTGCATCCACCTCTCGTGTGCTCCACCTCTGGTTCACCTTCTCCCATAAAGTCCTCTGTTTTGGGAGCCTGCTGACCAAAGCTACCAAAACTGCAATAATCCAGCGTATGTCTGAGAGGATGTAATTTATGGGATGGTAAATCTCACGAACCTCTGCACTCAGACTATTTCCTCGTGTCCTGGTGTGCACAATGATGTGAGACAGGTATCTTCAAGAATGATTGAGAAGGTCATTACCTATAGGACCTGACATACACCTCAAGGCACTTACAGGTAGCAGAAACTTTAGGTGTCTTTCTAATACCTGTGGAGAGAAACTTTGTTATTAACCTTTGCACAGTAGCATCACTTACTAACCAGGCTGGACTATCATTCTCTTGTCTCTGCTGTTCTCAGCACAACTCAGCTTCTGCCTAGTCATATTTTGCCCGGCAGCATTGACGTAGAGGATGGCTTTGATAACACAGTTGAGTCCTGGCTGAAGGCCTTAAGTTCCCTCTCTGGAGCTGTGCTAGTGGTGTCTGCAAAACAGCCAGAATGGGAGATGTGTGTATAAGGTATATGCGATATAGGAAGGAGGCTCAATCCCTTTGGTAAGGGTCCAAATCTTCAATATGATCAGATTTCTTCAGCTGGCCATTTGTAGAATGACTGAAATATCAGGGGTGTAATGAAAATCTCCCAGGACACATTGCTCATCCTGTGCCAAAATCCTCATCACTCTGGTGTTGTTATCAACAAAAGGTCATAACATTACTACTCAATATTTATGTTGCAGGATAAATCAGGAACAATTGGGCCATGTTGTGTTATATGCTGCACAAATAAGGGACGTTCCATCTCCTGCCCCAGGGAATTTCCAAGATGTGCAAGGCACATCAGGCATGGCAAAGGCGGCTGGCTTGGAAGGGACAACCTCCATGGCAAACCATGACATTTTCCTGTCTTGACTCTCTCCTCAGCTCCCTACACCAGCAGAACAACCTTCAGAAATTTCGGAGTACCTTTTATGGGCATAAAAGTTTCTTTTTGGGAATTGGTGTGGGCAACGGGAAGGAGAGGGTAGGTTAGCTCTGGTTCTGGATCAAAACAGAGGGATCCTAGCAGACAAGATATATTTAAAACCATTGAAAGAAAATACCAAAGGGATGAAGAAAAAGTACCCTGTGATTACTCCAAAATGGAGCATGCCTTTCTCTAGCCTACTCCTGCCTTGAGTATTACCTTCCCACCATTGCAATCTCACCTGAGCCAAGAGCTGATCCCTTAGGTCTTTGCATGAAGGTCACCCATGTCCCACAAACTCTGGTGGTGCCCGAATCCGCTGCAGCTGGGCTATCCAGGACCTAGTGACTCCTCCCAGCTAGGAAGGAGGCAGCAGCTTGCACCCTGGACCCAGCTCTGGGGTGTGAAGGGGAAAAGGAGAGGATACGTGTTGAGTCAGATCTTACTGGAAGCAGGTTGAGGTCTGTACAGTCCTGCTTAGTTAACATGTTTTTGTGGGGAGAAAGGACATGCAGAGAGTTTGATTTTGGAGCTGGAAAAAAAAGGTAAGTTCTGAGCTGGCAAATATGCGCAAGGAGGGAGAGGCAGAGCTTCACGTTCACAGCTGACTGTGCACTCGGTGGAGAACATGTTGCAGAGTAGCAGGAGTGGGGATTAAAGGGAATCCATTCCCTGTGCTCACAGCAGGAAAGGATAACAGTCTTGTCATCCTCTCAGGAGTTTCTTTTCAGACACGCTCTTAAGTAAGAGAGGATAGTGATTAAATTCCTTCCCTGGGAGCGTGCCTTTCTGGGACAAATGAAAAAAAAAAAAAAAAGGAAAGGAAACATGTAAACAAATATTAAACAGACAGACCAGCCTCCCAGATTTAATCAGGCTCTGGGCTGTTGCTTGGCTTGCCTTTTGAAGGAGATACGTGTGCCTGTGTTCCTGTCCTTACTTCTGTTTCTGTTAGTCTTTCTGCAGCCTTCATCCATCTTTATCTCTGTACCCGTCGTTGTTTCTCCTTGTGTCCGAGATGTACAGTGAACTGAAAATTTTGAATTTGGAGTGAGACTTTTGCTGTTAAGAGTTCCCCTCCGTACAAATTTGGAGAAAATGTTTGATTATTCAGAACAGCTTTTGAGTCCATGCAGAGGTTGGGTAGTGAGGTCAGAGTTTGCTCCTGCAAAGATCACAAGCAAGATGTTGAACACAAGCAAGATCTTTCTTCACTATGAAGGTTCTCCTTCACTCTAAGGGTGGTGAGGCACTTGGCACAGGTTCCCCAGAGAAGCTGTAGATCCACAGAAATGTTCGAGGCCGGTTGGACGGGGCCTTGAGCAGCCTGGTCTAGTGGGAGGTGTCCCTGCCCATGGCAGGGGGTTGGAACTAGATGATCTTTAAAGTCTCTTCCAGCCCAAACCATTCTGTGATTTTACGATTCAAAGACAGCCGCCGAGAGGCACTTTAGCACCCAAAGCCAGCCTACGGGTGCAGGCAACACTGTGTCTTTTAAACATTTCAGATGCATCCTGCTACATTGAGCTGCACCTCACAAGTATGTTCTGTTGCATTATGTCAGGAGCTGACATGACATGAGGTAATTGGATTTGATATGACATAATATACCCATAATACAACATGTGATAGATGAAAGGACTTTCCCCGAGGCAAGCAGAAACCAGCTGGTACTGTACAACACCTGCAAAAAAGGAAGGTTTTTAATAATCTCCTTCTGCCTCATTGGGGTGGCAAGTTGTTCAGTCTATGCACATCCCTAATTGAAAAACTCAAAATGATTAATTTTAAAATACCAGAGCACATTTTATTGGGTTCGAAACACATTAAAGTTTCCATAAATTCATAGCAGCCACTCACACAAAAAAGTAAAACTAAGCTCAGGTGAACAGCTACAATATATGAGGTATGATCAGTTTGCTTCAAGCTGTTCTGATCTAGAGTACCCTCTGCTCACTCTTGGTACGTGTGAATGTTTAACCTCTGTTTTGCTGCTAAGGGAAACACTGATGGGCTGATGCCCATTTAGATCTGCTCTTGAGTAAAGCTTCTTGTGGTGCTTCCTGCTGTTCTGCCAACACCAATGACCACTACGCAGTCAGTTTGCTGTATCAGAGGTGTAACTTGGAAATGTCACAACTAAACTCCACACTTGATTGTCTTTTCCCTGGGGACATTCCAGACTGAGATGTCCCCTGAGTGGAAAGGGTAAGCCATGAACAGAAGATTGTACATGGCTTAGGAAAGTGTTTTGGTACCTTCCTTTCTGAATGAAGACAGCCTGTGAAAAGTGCTGGAGGGTTTGGAGGAAGACTTGCTTTAGATAAATTAAAAGGGATCTGAACCTAAAGGGACCTGTCTCCCATCTGCTTTGATTCAGGCTACTGTCATTCAGCCATTTTACATGCTTCCCTTTCAGCCTTACTTTCTGGAATGCTGTCACCTCTTCATTCACTACAAATGTTTCAGAAAGGTTTAAAAAAAAAAGTACTAGGAGGAAATCCTGACAAATACAGGGATGGGAAGGAGTGGATGTCATTTTCAGTGCACATGTCCTAATTCCTCTTGACTTTGATGTATAGCTCGTGTCTTAAGGAGTTTAGCATAGACTGTCTTGTGCATGTGACACTCACACTTTCATGACCACAATCCTTATTTTTTGAGGTGCAGCATGTGAAGGTTCATGTTACATCACTTGGCTGTCAAAGAGATGAAATGCTCCTTTTTATCTCATTTCAACCTCAACCCTGTCCCTGGTATTTTTGTCCTGGTGGGAAATCAAACAAAAATTGCAGATGATAAGACAACAGTGCTTACTGCTGTCCAAGGCTCTGGTTGACTTAGGAGAAGCAAGACTTTCCCTCTACTGTCACCGCTAGTACCAGCACCCTTACAGTCCCACGGACTTTTCTGTCCTTTTCGCTGGCTCTGCAGTTACCAGGCTGGGCTCGGCTGAACTTCTTGAGTTCTTCTTCTGTAGGCAGAAGGAGCTCGACTACAAAAATGAGGCTTGTGACTTATTATGATGATCTCCGAATAAGAGGTGATTTCGTATTCCTGTCAGAGGCTGGGCTGCAGTTTTTTCTTGCTGGTGTTTCCAAGTGCTCCTGCCAAGTGTTGCCGTCCCAGTGGATGCCCTAGTGAGTAAAGGCAAACTGCGTTTCAGTGCTGGCCTTGAACGTCCTTCGATTGGGACTGAAAGAGACTCTGAATGTTGTTCTAAGCTGTTTCTTTTGTGATGCCTTTAGTATAAATCTCTGTCCCCTTTCTTAAAAGCCAGTTCAGCCACATGAACTAGGCTTTATTTTATGAGGCTCATTATTTTTATATTGATGTTCATTTTCTGAAAATAGTGTGAAAGCTAAATGCATACAGCCCCCTAGACGTTTTAACAAAATCATATTTCAGTTGCAGTATTGATTGTCTATCTATAAAGCAATATATGGCCAGGAGTTAATGTTAACAGTGCACTATGTTAACCGAAGTAATGTAGTGAAAAACAAAAATGAGAGTTGGTCTTGCTTTACTTTTTGCTGCAGTGTGACACCTCCAGCTGAGCTTTATTGCTTCTCCTGAGTGTTAGGTAATCACAGAGATGACCTATAGCTGTTTCCCTTAATGGATGATAAGCAAAATCAGCCAGAGTTCATGGTTGCTAGTATGGGGGTGGCACATAAACAATCCTCCTTTCATTGTGTTTACACACATTTTTTTTCTGTCCTTTGAGCAAGCAGCAGTTGGGTACAGGTTCAATGTTAAACTGATGCCTACACTTGATTACTTCTATACACTCCTGCGGTCTTGAAACTGTTCTTGCTTTGCTGCAAGCAGTTGAAATATTCAGAGGAACTACATTTTTTCAATCATTTTTTTCCCAGGAAGTGAGGCTTTAAGGCTAAAAACAGGCAATTGTTTAGGCTGCAAAGACTTTCTTTTATAGTTAGTGCAGATATGCAAAATGAGTTGGAGGGCCCTGATCTACATTATCTCCAACTATAGTAGGGTGGGTCAACTCCTGTTCTCAGAAGTCAGCACCATCCCAGCAGATCCATAATCAGACAGATTTTCTAGGGCATTATATTTTCCTTGGGTTTTTTGTCCTTCTGGAAAGGGATGAGAATTTTATTTCTGTATACTTACACATAAGAACATTGATAACTAGAGGAATATAGTGGTCTGGCCAAAATCACATTGTTCCACCAAAGATGGGAGCAAACCTAAAAACTCTCTGGCATAAAAAGACTGTGAGGGACCCCAACCAATGATCTAGTCTGTTCCTCAAACACAATACACCTTCAGTTCAAGCAAAAGCTTTTCTATCTTGTTTTTAAAATCCTGCAGTGATGATTATTTCAAAAATTACCCCTGCACTTGCTGAATAAGAAAGTTATCCTGTTACCCAAACTAAACCCCCCTTAATTCCATCTGGCCTGTGATTCTATCTATCTCTTACCCACTGTGGTCACAGGAAAAGGTTTGTATCGCCTTTGTCTTTGCAACTGCTTCGTGTGTTTGAAACTACCATGATGCCACTTTTCCATATTCTTTTCTCTGGTCTTTCCTGTTCTTGTTCTACACATTTTCTGGCTTTCTGATAATGGTCTGGGTTTTGTTTTATTTTCTCTTTCTTTAAAAATAAAAATAATAATAATAAAAAAAAATCTCCTCTTCTCTCCCATTAATCTAACTTCTCCTGACATACAGTGGTCAAAACGTGAAAAAGTTCTTCCGTAAAGCCTTTACCAGCAGCAAACAGAGCAGAAGGCTTTCTTCACACATCTCAAATATGATGGTGCTCTTTGCATGCCTCAGCATGGTGTTTGCTGTTTTCAGCATAACCCTGTTGATTCACATCTATCTGCCGATCCACTCTAACCCTCAAGTCCTTCTCCGCAGAGCTGCCACCCAGTCTGTTGTTCCCGGCTTGCACTCGTGCAGTTCTTGTTCCCCTCTGATCTCGATATTTGTTAAGGACAAAAGCTCATTTGCATCCTATTTTTTCAGACCACTTCTATCGTTTGCCGGGATGATTTTGAACTCTAACCCTGTGTTTTCTGGCGTGCTGGTAGCCCCTCCCTCTGTGGTGGTGTGTGTGAATAAGTAAACATAAAGGTTATGCTGTCATCCAAATTGTTAAGGAAAATATTGCATAGTGTGACATCCCAGTCAGAGCCTTGAAGAATTTGTCTTGATATATACCTCCTTCTTGCCAGTGAGCTGCTGATCACTACTATACTAATACATATTTTTTCCCAGATAGTTTTGCATACTGCAATCGCAGTTTCACCTAGACTGTATTTCTGTACCTTGTTATGAAGAGATATAAGCTGCTGAAGTGGAAGTATCACCTCTACTGCTCTTCTTCCATTCACCCCGCGAAAGTACAACAGATTGGTTTAGAAATTATTTGATCTGAAAGAAAAAAAAATCCAAACTTGAGTGTTGCTCAGTGTTCCTGGGTATCTTTTAGGTATTTACAAACAGCTTCATCTTTTGGGCTCATATTTTTATAGAAATTGAAGTTAAATTGCTTTTCCAATCTTTCTTTCCCTTCTTTCTACATTGGCTGTTTTCCAGTTCCATGTAATTGCCACCATCCTTCAGGAGATCCAGATGAGTCTTGCAAAGGCTCTGAGATCTTTTAGCCCATTTCTGAAATGGTTTCTTAGCCATTTTGTCTCTTCTCAGTCCTCCAGTGCTGAGCTGCTGGATGCTTTTCTGCTGGAAAAATCCTCAGGAGATGCATAGAGCAGATCCTCTGAGCTTGTATCCTAAATACAGAGGTGAGTGGTCTCACCCAATGGCTGGAGCACTTATCAGCACCTGAGAGACTTTGATCCATCGTGTCTCTGGAGAGTTATCTCGCAGTCCTGACTGGGGTCAGGGAAGAGGAGTTGACCTCCTCTATTCCAGCTGCTGAAAGGCCTCCGCTCTTCCTGTTTAATCTGGAGATCCCCCGAGCTACGGAGAAGATGTTTGACTGTCATCCAGTGCCTTTTTCTGGGAGAGGGAGCTTCGTCTTCCAGCCCCTCCTGCTCCAGGGACAGTTTTTGTCATTTAATGTGATATTTCATGCAATTTTTTTATATGTAAAGTGGATAATTAAACCACATTAAATCTCTTCATGGACCCTCATTTAAGTTTAACATAGCATCAATTTGGCTGAGTTTAATTTACTTTGTAAACTGAATTAGCAACACTTTAATTCTGAATGAGAGTGTGCATAAAGGAGCCTAATGTGGATTAAATAATCCAAATTAATTTAAAGTGTGAACAGAAAATAAATTAATTTTCTTGAGTGTCCCAGTGTAGTCTTAATACATCAATCATCCTCTGCTGCCGCTGCTCATCCCACAGAGGTGAGGATTCATCTCCAGCGGTTCTCTCCCTCTTCGCTACATGGGCCTCTTGTTTCTCCATGCGGGTGATGACCAGAGCCTGCCTGAGCACTGATAGTGAGCTGGATTGGCAGCAAGGGAACGGTGGTGGTGGTGGGGCTGTCAACAGAAAAGGATGCAAGTGTGCAGAGCACGCAGGCAATGTGAGCAGCTCTCAACAAACAAACAGTTAAATGAAGAAGGGAGGGAGAAACAGCCTCTCCTGAGCATAAAAAGGGAAAGGAAAAAAGCTCTTTCTCTGCTTTTAGCTTTGCTCCTCTTTGCTTTAACCACCACTCCTGATTTACACTGAAAAGAAGGGCTGCGATCCTGACTCCTGAATGTAGAGTATTCCTATAGGACACCATCCATTACTTGTGCTGTGTAAGCACTAATAATCCCACTGAGTGCTCTTTCACTTGTGCCTTGATGCTAATGCCTTGTACACCAGCTTTCTCATGCATCCTCCTTCATCGGGAGCTCCGGGGAGAAAACTAAAATCAACCACAGATTACTCAGGATTGCCGACTGTGCTCTGCAGACCGGAGAGTACATCCTCAGCTCAATGTGTGTGCGTAACTCCCGTTCACATTAATGGGAGTTATGTGCTTACATCCATAGGAGGCTGTTCCCCAGGACCTGACGTCTTGGTTCGTCATTGATGTTCCTGAAATAATCTGCAAATTGTAGGGGTCAGGAGCGAATGGTGATACAGCTGAGTGGTGCCATGGTTACATGTGGACTGGAGCTCCCCTCTCTCTTACACCACAACAGTGCCTGGCCCAGGGCATCTTTGTTCTCTCACTGCTAATAGGACAGCTTCTAGATAGTTTTACAATGTTTTCCCCATGGAATTGGAATAAGACAAAACTTAACCTCCCAAACGCTTTGACACCTCTATAGAATAGATTTATGGCAACTCTACGTGAAAGGAAATTAGCCCTATGGCAACAATCAGCAATTATATATGCCAGGGAAGAAGAGCAGTTGCTGCAAAGGGGATTAATTAGGAGTAATGGGATAAAATTGAGGAGGTGGGGGAGTTTAGTTTGAATATTAGGTCATGCTTTATACTGTCACATTTCTCAGCCTGTGGAACAGTCTCTAAGAGGGGAAATCTTGTCACTTTGGGAATTTAAATGTGTACAGAGCTGGAAGCCTCAGAAGGAACTTTACCTGGATCAGCAGTAGTGGGGTAGGATATGAAAAGGATGAGACCTTCCTCATGGTCCATCAGGGTGAGCCCTACTGCATCCCTGTGTCCCCTCCTCCTTGGTGAAAGGGACATGGGCTATGGATAACAGAGCTGCCTCACAGAGAAAGTATGAATATATCTATGCTATAAGCAAGAGAAATACAAATCAGTGATCGGCATTTTCTTTTCAGGACCAGCATCTTTCTTTTTCTTCAGGAATGCTGAGGTCTTGTACCTTCATTGAGTCTGGAAGGGCAGTCAGTTGGAAACAGAACAATCCTCGTGATTGCAAGTGTGAAAAAACAAGGTGCAACTGGGGAGAAGACTACTCTCTGCAAGCCTTGAAAGGCAATGCAAGAGGAGGACTTGGTGGATCTGCTCTTATATTACTCCTACAGCCACAACTGCATGTCTCCACATTTGGGACTTATTTGTGCTTCAGAGTGCCTACACATGGTTGCCTTTTTGTCTTGAGTCTGGAGCATCATAGAATCATAGAAAGGTCTGGGTGGGA